>JARHVA010002983.1:1127500-1167500 GCA_037957365.1 Torreya grandis | reverse complement strand
CTTAGGTTAAACTTATAAAGGGATCCACCTTTTAGAAGGTGAATTTCTAAAATCCCACCATGGTTGTCTTGGTGGTGACCCTTTGTAATCTAATTGTCTCTAGATTAAATTAAATAGTGGTAGATGACCTGGTGAATTTAAAAGGTTCTAAGGCCTCTATACTTGTGCCTCTTGATGCTCCCAAATTCTCCATTTCCTTACTTTTCAGTCTTGGAGTGACCACAATTCTCCTTTCTACTTGTTCATTTACCATATCCCTAATCCATGGATTCATGTCACCTTGCACCTCAACATTGGTAACTTTTGTCATGGACCATGAATAGGGAAGAGAAGGGATATTTTATAATTTTCCATAAATGAACTAGTCAAGGATGACTAGTCTATGAATGCGGAGTTCTTCACTACATAGGTTCATCTCACTAGTTGGGTGTGTGAGAGTCAACCTTGGTTTTTTGGGTCTAAGAGGGAACAACATAATTTATACTTTTCTTATCTCCCTAGGATCTAATGGGATGGAATCAAGATCAAGCTCCTTTCCTTCATCCTCCTGAGGCTCTCTTAATTAGACCTGAGCTTCTTCAAACTACTCTTCTTCCCTGTGAATGTCATATGCCTCTATAAGTTCTTTGAGAGTACCCTTAAGTGTCTCATCTAGATCTAAGGCAATCATATCTAAATACTCAATTGGGGAAGGTGGACTTTGTGGGAGTGTTGAAGATGAGGGACCCTCCCCAAGTCTTTCTTCCAATTTCACTTCTCTAAATTTTTATTTACCATGGCTTTGTTCATATTAATTTAACATAATGTCCCTTTGAGGCTATGAGTATAGCTATTTTGCTTGGGGTTGTTCATGGGTTGTCCTAGAGGGTCTAGGTAGCAAGTGATATTATAAAGGATGCATTTTACATGCCTTTGTAGATGGTTTGTCATCCTTGGTCAATATGTGTTTAATTTTGATGTTGTACCCTTGGATCTTGGCTAACACCTCTTCATAATTCTTGGCCTTAATGTAAATGGTGTCATGAACATTGAGTTGATACATTTACTCAGGATTGGGGAGTTTCTTCTCTTTGAAATGATTAGTCACTATGTTTTTAGGATCCCAAATCTTGAATTCATCAAGTTGAAATCAAAATGAATCCCTGTGCTTGGCCATGGTATCAACATGTTTCCAATCTTGAAGTATGGTCCTTCCAATAATCAAAGGGAATACATGGAGAAGACCCTTTCTCTTCTCTTTTCAAACTCCATCAATTCCATGGATGAGCTAAGAGTAAATTTATTGCTCATATAGCTTGGTGGGAACATATACTAGTATTTTTTAAGGCTGGGGCATGATCCCCTCAATTTTGATAATTGTATAATTAGGGTAGACCAGATGTCACCCATCATTTTTACATAATTTTTTATTAGTTGGTGGACCCTACGCATGGGAACACCTATGATATCCTCCACTATGGCTAGGTAGATATAGTCAAAAATAAACTACATATGGTTCTTGTACTTAAAGATATGCAATTTGGAGTATTTGTGAGAAATGGTATTTTTTATTTTAGGAGAACAATTCCTAATCCCTGGGAAGTTGATAGAGGAAAGTAGGCCATCTAATAGGTATGACATCATATAAAATTCTTTAGATGTATTCCTTTTGATGGAAGTAAATTGTTTGGCCAAGAAGACACTAGTAAAATCTCCAAATGGAAGGGCAAACTTTTCTTCCACCATAAAATGCACATAGGGAACCTAGATTTTGTTCACATAGATGGTTTAAGGGGTTTCAAAGGCTCAATTTAATTGGGTCATTATAACTTTTGATTCCCTCCATGAATTATATTATTGCGATCTTGCCTTCAAATTCCCTAAAGATATGGGGTCCTTGGTGTAGCCAGGGTCTAAAGATAGAGTCCAAGTCATGATTATTGGTCCATTCCTTAATTTTGGACAATTATACATGGGGGAGAGGGAGATTATAATATTTTTCAAAATATATAGGAGAGATATAATCTATATTATTAGAATTCCCTTCACAAATGATCCATTCATTATCAAACCTACAATAAATAAAGATATGAACAAGGATGTCTATATAATATAGTACCTCAAGCTTTGTAGTAGCATGGTGAAGGCCAGTCATCTTGATAATGACCAAATCATAATGTCTCTAGCTCACTATGGTAATCCTTTGCTCCTCCTTTATGATGGGCTTTAGTTCCTCCATAGTGATGAATAGTTTAGACCAATTCTTATTTCTTAGGACATTCAGGGATGTAATGTCTGATTCTATATCCTTGAATATTTTCCCCTCATTATATGTCGACGAGTAAAGCTTGGTCTCCTCCTATAATTATTGTTTGCAAGCTACCATGTTCTATATTTCTACAAATTTTTCACACAAGTTTATAAATGGTCACTATGGAATCTCTTTTACATTCAAAAACATAATCAAGATCTCTTTGGAATAAATTATGACTAAATGAATTCAAATGGGTTGATTTTATGTAGGGTTTAGGGTTTTTGAGATTTAATGGAAGGATGTATCCATACTTTGGTTCATACGTGCTTTGGATTTGATTTGGACCTTTGTCTTTATACCTTTACATTTTTGATCCCACAAGATCTTTCATTTTGACATTTTATGCTTGAGTGGTTCCTATGTGGCATTGGTCTAGACCTTTCACAACATTTTCATAAATGACTTTGATCTCTATCCATTGGTATTTAAAATACCTTTTTTTTTTTCACTATTAGATCAATATTCTAGATTAGCACCATCCATTGATTTTAATCTGGTCCCTTACCTATGATTGGCTCCTTTCTATTCCTAATCCCATAGTTGTGACATTTGGAATATTTTCATGCCCTCTCATGCTTCATATCCTATGCCAATACTTTTTTGAATGGCAATTGGCTATGTGGCGAGCTTACAGGATTTTGAAAAGTCATTAGTGCCTTCACACTATGGGATCATCCTCTAGTGATAAAGCATAAACCGTCAGATCATCCTATCAACTCCACCTCAGATGCACTTTTGCCATGCATTGAAAACATGGGCTCTCATGATTTTGTTGAAAACTCCACAATGTCTTCACATAATTGGATCATCCTCTAGGGATGAAGTGCAAACTGTTGATCTATAGAGATGTCCAAACTTTAAGTTAACACATCATTAAAGTGGGACTTAGGCTTAAATTCCTTAGGCTAAGGTTTGCTACATGTTTATTAAGCATGAACCAAACTTTATACTAAGGGATTTATATCTAAGTTTTTTACATTTATATAAAGGGGATCGTGGAAAATTATTCTAAGCCAATGTTTATGTTGTGTTTAATAAACATAATGTATGCACTGGTCTAAAATATTTATGCCAAGACCTTATAAATATGCTTAAAGTGATCAACATGATATAGTGATCTAGCTTTAGATAGGTTTTCAATATATTAACAAAAAAAGGAAAAAACTTTTAGTTATATGTATTTAGCCTAATTTCTATGTTTTCAAAGACCTTTGAAAATGAGACTTAACATAAGTCTTTAGCCTAAGGTTCATGATATTTAAACATGCAATTGGGAAATTAGGATATAAACTTAGGCTAAATTATATTTTTCATGTATTTAGACTATAAAACCATTTCAATCTTTTTGGATTAAATATTTCTAATGTTTGATCATGTTTTTAGCACTTCCCTTAGTTTGTAAAGTAATTTTTGAACCTTCTAGTAAGATTTTGGAATTTATTTTGATCCTGAGCAGAATAATTCATTATATTAAATTTGATGGTCTCACAGATGTCAAATACATCCTTGTAAGAATCAAATTATGGTCATGCAAACATAAATTTTAAGCTAGTGAAGCTTTTAATTTGATGGGCTTAATGTTGGCGATCGTATAGATGTCAAATACATCCTCATAGATGTTGAATAATGGTCACATGATCATCAATTTTAATCTTGTAAAATTATTATTACCTAATGTGAGAGTGCCACTTAGCACCTCCATGGGGATTCCCAAGATCTTCAACCTAATTTACCCCATTAGATTAAATTTTTTGATGAAGCGAGAGCCATAAGATTGTGATCTGAGAGATTGCTCATGATTGGTTATTTTGGTTAGGTGGGTCCCTTTGCTTTTAGTTTTTGAATGTAAGGGTGCCACATGTCAATCATTCAAGCCTTCTGTAATCCTTTAAATTTTCACCTATGTATAAATCCATTTGATCAAATTTTTGTGATGAAATGAGAACTGTTGATCATGATCCAAGAATTTGAATATGATTGGTCTAAGGGGCTATATACAAGGTTATACCAAGCTTTCCTCATGATATCTGATCAAAAGGCCATGAGGAAGTGTGAACCATTGGATCATCCAAGATGTATGATATTTAAGTTAAATATCAACCTTTCTTCACTCTATTGGATTAATTATCGTGATAAGGTGAGGGTCATTGGATATTAGAAATGAAAGGAAGTTGAATTAGGACCATGATGATATAAAAGACTCAGGCTAAGGTATTAAGACTAAGGTCCTAATTATATTAATAAATATGTTAGGGCTGTAGGATTAGAACCTTAGGCTAATATATAACTCAAGGGACTGAGCTAACATAAAATTGGACTCGGGGAACCAAAACTTAAGCTAAGACGTTAAAACCAAGGTCCCATTAGTATTAATAAATATAATGGGGCCTTAGGGTTAAAACCTTAGGCTAAGATAGGAAGTTTTAAAATGACCATGTAGAATGAACATTAGTTTGGCATATGAGGTGATTTAAATGGGGAAATAAAGGGTACCAAGTATTGTAGGATAAATTTTAGTCATGTTAAAAAACATGACTAAGCTTAAAACATGAAATTTATACTTAGATCCAAAATATAATTTTAGAAGGTTCCCACCAATTAGTTCCCACTAGTATTCAAATTTGAACTGAAGGTTTTGCCAAGGTTTTGGAAGATGAATTTATCACAAGAAAACACCATGGGACCTATAACTAGAAGCAATAAAAACCATTTATTAGCACTGTTAGGCAAACTCAAAGAATAACATAACTAAGTAAGCTTAATTTTGATAAAGTGGATGATATTTAAATTCTACAAATCATCTTATCATGCCATATTTTATGTTCAATTTTTAGGGTTTATCAAGGGTCTTAATTTTTAGAAATGGGGGTATGTTGGCACTAATAAATGGTAACTCATGGGGGAAACATTAAAATATGTTAGAACTTAGAGACTCTGATTTGAACAAATGATTAGGTCACCCACTCCACTTGATCAATATTATCATCCAAATCAGATTATTGTTGAAACAAACCTGGCACTTGTAGACTTGGGGTCAAACGTAAAGACATAGCCCTACTGTGTGTTTTATTTTATTCCACTTACTTTTTTCCATGGTGTTCAAGAAACAAATTCAAGGTTTCATGTCCTTAATCACTAACACTAACTTATATCATGTTAATATGTTTGTTATGAACTATGATTTTATCTTAGGGAAACATTGGGCATTGCTTTTATGCTAGCTAGACATCCATAACCCTGATAGAGATTGCTTTAGATCCAATCACGGCCTTACCCCACTACTAGTCAGGCATCCATAGCCTTGGTAGAGATTACTAGAATCACCTATATTGAAAGCTTTTTATTTTGAATTGCATCCTTATTTTTTTTATTTTATTTTATAATTTTATACTTTTAGCAAATTTTGAACTAGAATAATGAGGTTTTAGTATTTGACCAAGTGTTTGATCTTTGGGTAATCCACCTTTGCTGTAACCCTTATCCTAGGAAAGGATGTTGATTAAGTGATAGTATGTGTATATCATGATAATTTGAGCTTTCACCTTACAATTTCAAGTCTTACTACAACCAATTTGAGGTCAAGACAATGGTCATGTTCTCATGAAATAGTTGGATTTTTCTATTAGTCTTTACTAGTTTCTACAAAAAACAATATTATGTTTATATTTTGAGACTATGGTCATCATATGCATGGGGTACACACAAAAATTTATGAATTTTATGATATTTTCAAGAAAACTTCATAGCTTTGAGCTCAAGATTATCCAAGAAGACTTATTAGAACCAAGGAACAAGGCAACAAGAAAGAAACACATAATATAAAGAAGGAAACAAAGAAAGGAAATGAAAGTAAATAAATATATACATGCTTATATACAAACAAGGGATATAAGGGAAATAAGTTAAAAGGAAACTAACTAGACTACCTATACTAAAACTACCACTTTCAATTTTATTCCATGAAGACCTCTTATGGAGTAGCAACAAATTAGTGCTTGAGATATTTCCCTTTGGTGGGCAATGTGAACTTTACTCTTTGATATCTTTGAGCTTGAAGGTGTTGTTTCCAAATATTTCTATAATTTGTTGTGGGCCAATCCACAAAGGTGTGAATTTATCATGTTTTCCCTTAGGCTCATATGCTTCATCCCAAAGGAGAACTAAGTCCCCTTGTTTGAACACCTTAATCTTTGATCTTTTATCAAACCATCTTTCCACTATGGTCTGATGTCTACCAAATTCAGCAAAGGCTTTCTCCCTTACATCTTCCATCTAAATTATGTCTATCAATCTTGATTTTTCTAACTCCTAACCCTCTTCCATATATTCCTACATGAATCTATATATGGGCAACTTAAGAGTGATAGGAAAAATGGGCTCTTGTCCATATACCAATATAAATTATAAGTATCTTAAGGCTTTCTTGATTATTATCCAATCAACCCATAGTGAAAACTTAAGGAGCTTATGTCAAGTCCTGAGCTTGTCTACAATAAAATTCTTGATTTCCTTCATTAGGTTTTTGTTTGTAGATTTAGAGACTCCATTTCCTTGGGGATAATTTTTGGATGCAAACTTGAGAATAATTCCATTATCATGAACCCATTCAGTCATATTTATAAATATGAAGGCAAATACATTGGCATATACTAGAGAAACTAGAGTTCCAAACCTATTATAGACATTGTTTAGTGGCTACATCTTTACTCTACCTTGTATAATAGTCTATGGTAGTTATAACATATTTGTGACCTTTAGATGAATTAGGGTTGATTACCCTAAAAAAGTCTAACCCCCGTTGAGCAAAGGGTTTATCAACCATGACTAGTTGTAGAGGCATTACTGCTTTTGGTTTTATGATGCTAAAAATATGACATGAGTGACATTACCTCACATGTTTGTGAGCATACTTAAAAGTAGTTGGATAGTAATAACTAGATCTAACAATTTTATGAGTTGTGGTTCTCCTAGATGGATGTCCATTTCCCATCATTTCATAAAAGGTGCTTATGATTTGGGTGTCTTTTTCTTATGAGACACATCTCAAGTAAACCCCTTCAAAATTTATTCTATACAAGACTCCATCCTTGACCAAGTAATGGGCTAAATTTAATCTTAGGGATCTCTTTTCTTCCCTAGATAATCCTATAGAAAAATTACCATTAATTAGTAAATGTATGATCGAATCATACCATTCACTAGTTTTAAAGTTCTGTTGATCCACTTACATAATACTTAGTGTAAGGTTAGTATTAGAAATCATTTGGATCAAATGTTGGCATATTACTAGTTTTGTTGTTTTTATTTTAAATTCATATTCCTATAAAACTTACATCAAATTACCTCTACATTCTCCCTATTCATTCTGACATAACATAAGTTTGGTGGTAGGGTTAGGTAAGAAAACATGCACCTTATTTCTAAGGATGTAATGCTTGAATTTCTTAACTACTTTAACTAATGTGTATGTCTACTTATCAATCAATGAATAATTTAACTCAACACTCTTAAAATTATTGCTCATAAAATCTATTATCTGATCACACCCATCAATATTTTGAGTTAACACTACAACCATAGTGTGGTCAGATGCAAAGGAATAGAGATAGAATTCCCTTAAAAGGTTAGGATTTATCAAGATCAGTGCTTGGCTAATGGCTTCTTTGATATCATTGAATGCCTTTTTATATTATTCATTCCATGTGACTTTTTTATCCTTTTTGAGTATGTAATTTAGTGTCTTGACAATATCTACAAAGCCATTTTTTTTTTTTTTTTGCAAAATCTATCTTACCAAAGAATGAATTTAGCTCTTTCTTACTATTTGGAGGTTCTAATCTAGATACGGCCTCCACTCTTTCAGGATCTATAGAGATCCCATATTTGGCTATAACATGACCCAATAACATACCCTATGCAACACAAAATATACTCTTCTTAGGGTTCAAGGAGATTTCATACCTCTTGCATATCTAAAAAACATGTAAGTGCATGAAGTGATCTTCCCTATTTTTAGAAAAAAACTATTAGATCATACACATATATATAATAATACACTTACCAATCAGGACTTAGAATGTATGGTCCAATCTCTTTTAAAACTAAATCTGACATTAATTAGCCCAAAGGACATCCTATTTTAAGCAAAGGTTCCCTATTTTATTGTGAAGGTTGTTTTCATCCTGTCATCTTTGTCAACCAATACTTGGTTATAACTTGAAAAGCCATTAAGAAAAGACATCATAGTTGAACCTAAAATAACTTGAATTACTTGATCTAGAGAGAGAATGGGATAGTTTCCATTTATGATGCTTTGTTTAAGTTTTTAAAGTCAATACAAAGTCTAATCTCACCATTCTTCTTCTTGACTAGTACTAAGTTAGCTACCCAAGTATAATGCCTAATGGGGAAGACTATCATAACATTTAGTAATCTTTTAACCTATTTAAAGATCATGGGTTCTAAGATAGGGCTTATAGGCCTTTATTTCTACCTGAATGGTTTTCAAATTTCCTTATGTGGTATAGTATGGGCAATGACTCTTAGATAAAATATCTTTAATTCATCATGGGACCATGTTATTACATCCCTATATTAGAGTAGGAGTTCTTGTTCTTGATGTTTTCATAGGCTTTTATAAAATTTACTAGACGAGGTTAATATTTGAGGCCAAGATAAATAACATTATAATCTTTCCCACTTACCTTGGGAACCTTATAAACTTCAACTAGCTTGTCCTAATCAAATAGTCTCTCCAAACCAATCATCCCCTTGTGGATCTTGTTGTCATTCAACTGAATGACTTTACCATCAAAATTGTCCTCTTTAGATGCATTTTAATTAGTATAATAAATGATATGGGCATCAAATACCATAGAATAGGTCATTTAATCTAGTATCTAGTAATCATCATTAAAAACTTGAAAATGGTTAGTATTATTAGGCACTAAAGGACAAGGGATCAACTTAATGCTAAAATTACAGGAATCTTGGTTGGGCATGAGGTTGGTTGCAACAAATGCCAATTCATTGGTAGCTTGGTTTTCCTCTCTTGGGATGGAGGTGATGATAAAAGCATCAAAAGACTCAATTAAATCCCAAACTCTGAACTTATACCTTCTAAGATATGAGAGCTTGCAATGGTATTTACTTTTTACCCAGTTAACCACTAGTTTTGAGTCCCCATAAACTAGTAGTTCCTTGACGTTATTATTTATAGTAAATTGAAAGCCTAAGATAAGGGGTTCATATTTAACAAGATTATTAGTGCAATGGAATTGGATCCTATAAGAAGAATGGTACTTTTTATTGGTAGGATTAGTTAAGACAACATGAACTCCTAATCCAACATTACATCTAACACCATCAAAAAGTAATTTCCATAGTCAAGAAGCAGCATGAGTAGTTTTAGGATCACAAACCTTGTTAGTTTCTAGGGTAAAAACCCCTAAGCTTGAGTTAATTATGTTGACCCTCTCATTTACAACATTTTACTCTGTTATCATATGCTTCATCTTTAGCTCTCTCTCAACCCTGATTTGATGAAGAACTTCCTTTTAAGGTAGCCAAATATGTGAGAAATAAGTAGAAATATAACCATTCAAAGACTTGGTCAATTCCCTACTCAATAAGATACCATAAACATATGGTATATCAACAAATTGAATATCAATGAATTGTTGTACCCTAGGTTTAGAATCTAGTTCCATGTGAACATTTAAAAGTTCCCCAATTACCTTAAATCTAGATTTGTCTAATTGGGTGACAACCTTGTCATAATTAATAAGTGTTAAGAAAATTTATTTGAATATAATTGTAGGCATGATGTTGTTAGAAGCACCAAAATATAATAATCAATTATGTTAGTTCTTGTCAAACATCCTGATAGTGAGCAAGAAAGGAGGAGACTCAGCCTTGGCTTTGTGCATAGTCACATTAGCATGATCAACCTTGGGTGGATTATTAGAATTATTTGATAGAGATTCCAATAGGAGGTCCCTTTGCTCTGTGATCTATGTCAGTTCATGCAATGTAATATTAGCCTTTATCTTCTTCATATCATTAACTATGTTATATCTAGTTTTATTAGAAGAAATAGGAATATCAACATTGGTTTAGAAGTACTCAATTTAGGTGTCTCTATATTTTTGCTTGAAGAGGTGTTTGGAGGAGTTCTAAAATTATTTGGAGCTATTGACGTAGTCAAGGGCTACCTCTACTCTCTATTCCTCAAGAGATAGGTCTTATTTAAGAACTATTAAAAGGCTTGGATCTCCTCAGGGATCTCATTAGGTTCATTTTCCTCTTGAAAGAGGAAATCAAAAGTATCTACCATGAAGGTTTGATTAGATGACCTGGATACAAAAGCATCTAAACCACTTTAATTGTTAGGGACCACTTCAAATATATCCAACTCCTCTTGGAAAGCTTTAAAATCTTTGTAAAACTTAATGCAATAAGTATCTCCATGCTTGGTTGTGCAATGCACTCTACAATAATTAGGTAATGCAATATCAGTGAGGTTAATGTCCATGGTCTTCTTTTCAGAAGATGGCTCATTATTCCTATTATTATGAAAATTATCATTCTAAAATCTATTTTTTGGCCTATTATACCTTTTAAATGAGAAGTTCCTACCCAAACTTTTAGCAGTATTTCCAACTTGTTTTTGTAACTAAAGAAAATTAGTGTTCAAATTTTGGACCATTTTTAAGATAAAATCATTCTCATTTTTAGGAGCTTTTTAATTATGTACCTAGATATTGTTAGCACCAATAGTTGGCATTAAATCTCTTTGGTTATTTGCACTGAAGGCATTAGTAGGATGATTTAAGAATCCTAAGTTTTGATTAGGGGCAACATGACTCGATGGTAATTGATTTAATTTTAGGATTTAGTTTAATGCTAGGATATTTTGGTTTCTATTGGGGAATATGTTCATCACAAGAATCTATGGGTTGACATTTGGGACTGAGTATGCCATTTGCCCTTGGGGATGCATCTGATCATTGATGGTCATTGCCTTAAGATAGGCCCTAGCTAATGAAGTTATAGCTAACATGGATCTCTTAAAAAATATAGAGGTAATGGGATCTACTACATCTTTGTAGATTTATAAATCTAAGACATCATTAAGATTATAGGGTTTTATGATCCCAGTGTACATTTTTTAAAATCTAGGATTAAGGGACCTAATAGGCTCACTTCCATCCCTTCTAATGGTGGTAAACTCATGGTAAATAACATACTGATTGATAATCTTACCAAATTGATCTATAAAAGTATCAGTGAAACCATCCCAACTAGTGATGTAATTATCAGACAAGCTCACAAACCATTCATAGGTAACATAATTAAAGGTTAAGGGGAATAACCTAAAAGCTACATCCTCATGGACAATATATAGTAGTCTTAAATCAACTTTGAAGGACTTAATGTGATTTTCAAAATTCGTAATACCAATTGGACTAAATGTAGGCAAATACTTCATAGGGTTGCATAGGAGGTCATGTACCACACTTGGTAGATTGATTGAATATTATCCTAACCAAGCCATACCTAGATGAATATTAAAGGCATAGGTACCTTGAAGAGGTAAAGCTATAAAAGTTTTGGATCTCCTACATCTACCTTTTTCATGATTATCCTTTATATGAATCTCAAGCTCAAGCAAAGGATTCTTGGTCTTTGAGTGTGATCTTGTTATAATCTTGGGAAATTCTAGCTTGAAACTTGAAGATATTGATTGAAATATGATGTATAAAGTTAAATTTTATAAAGAACAAAAGTTAGATCTACACATTCAACTTATTTTTCAAAGTTTTTTATGAAAAATAGTAAAGGACATTGATCTTTGACTGAATTAGCACTAAAGAGACATTCAATTACGTGAATATGATCTATCTTTATAGGTCTAAGCCTAAAGGAACTCAAATCTATGAAAGATATGGCAAGTTTTGATCAAAATGAGTTGTCCTAACCTCAGATACCATAGACATTCAAAGCTAATCTAAGTTTATCACAAACAAGCATCAAATCTCAAAGAACTTAAATATTTATCTAAGAAAGCACATTCTAAGAAAATAGTTTACTCAAAAAAACAATGACACATTAATCTTACATCAAACAGATAAAGATTTGAAAATTCACAAAGATCTGGTACTCCTTCTAGTGGTAACAGGAAATGCCTTGTTAATACATCTAAGTGCACCACAAGGTTTCTTAGTGTTCAAAGAACACTTATCATTTTATAATTTAAAACATGTGTAGTGGGTTGTGGAAACTTTATGTTACATATGGTGAAATAGTGACATAGATATGTATTGGTGTCTCACAAATTTATAATGAGTGATGGTTGGGAGACATCATGGTCTGTTCTTTATGAATTGAATAGAATCTATATTAATACTTAGTGGATTATGATCTAGATTAAATATACAAACTATTCTAAGTGGATATTTAAAATGAATCTTAAAAAATAGTGATCTGGTGTTAAAAAATGAGCAAAGAGAAGGGTAAGGTAGAAAAGAGAATGAGTGATTACCAATTTTAGTATTAAATATCATGAAAAAACATCAATTGCAATTGAGTGTGCATTTGAACCAATATATAATGTAACATAGACTAAGGTCAAATTCCACTATATACCAAACAAACTTCAAAGTATAATGTAGAGCATCACAAGTAAGAACTAGGTCTACTTTAAAGATTTACTACTATAATCAAATAGAATTTGCACATTTGAATACAAATAAAAATGATATGAAGAAAAAACTAAGATCATCCAACTAATTTAGCATATGCATAAATTAGAAACCCTATGATTAAAAAATGCAACCCAAAATTCAAAGAAACCAATCAAATTCAAGATATAAAACTAGCAATTGAGAGAAAATCTATATTAGTAATTGACATATAATATGTGGATGATCTTTATAGAACTCCTTGATTATATTAATTGCTTCAAGTGTGTAAAGTTTTCTCAAATATTCTCTCTTTTCAAGATGGTGATACATGACCTTTATAGAAAGACAATGCAATGCAATGCATCAATCAGTTACAATATACAAGTGGGGAAATACAAAAGATAAGGATAATTATCCTTAAAAGTCATAAAATATATGTGTTCTTCATAAGCGAAGTGATAAGTCTCAGTCATGATCAAGGGGTCTAATATGCTAACAACCTTTGACTAGCATATGCCTTACAAAATATTCCAATATTTCCATTCTAGATATTACAATAGTCCTTGTCCATTTTTACAAAAAGGAATATTAGTTACTAGGTGGGCCCATTACTGAAGGATTCCTCTTGTTGATTTTGTATTACTTTAATTGGTCCTTCTAGTGTTATTCTTTGATGAGATCCATGTCAACAGTTGGCTTCATTAGGGTTGGAGAAGTGACCGGCGTCGGTCGGGGCAATAGTCAAGAGCTTGGTTACAAGATTGGTTTCAGAGCTGTAACTCTTCAGTATCAGCAGAAGTCTAGGAATAAACTGGATGCAAGTCTCAGTCATCTTGGGCTATGGCTTACTTTATGCTCCTTGTCTCTACAATTTTCAAGTCTTCTACTATGAAAATCATGTCTAAAATTATCATTTTGTCCCTACTAGACTAACCTTTGATCTTAATTCTAATTGAAAGAGATAAACACTCCATAATAAGAGAGTGTATTTCCAAAGTGACCTTGTGTTTGACAGAATTAGGCATCATCAATGATTCCAATGTTAGTGGTTTTGGTAGGATTTAACAATATTGTTCTTTCTGGGGGATCTGAGCTGATCAATTCTACTAACCAATTTTCAGTGTCTTTATCATCTACCAATAACTTGTTCAAATTATTTTTCCAAGTATTTAGACAATAGAGATTTGAAAACCTTGTCCACTATTATCCCCATTATTCTATTCAAATGTGCTAAGTTGATAGTCCTAAACTTAGGAATCTTATTCCTTATTTAATTAAAAATAGATGTTTATTTCCAATTAATAATACTTAGGTGGGTTAGGGACCAAGGAGGACTAGGAAGGAGAAAGGACCAAGGGTTAGACACTTTTTCGGTGTCTACATTCCTAATCATAATCTCAATGAGATCCTTAACCTAGGTCTCTACCTTTTTCCACTCTGTTATTAACTCCTTGGTTACTTCACCTTGAGGGCTCAAGGTATCATTCATTAGCTTTATTAAAATCAAAGAATTTAACATATCAAATAATGAAGACTCAAACATATCCAAAATGGAATTAGGAACTAACAAAATGGCCTGGGTTTCTAGATTTCCTCTTTCTCTTTCCAAGTTTTGAATCCTCTATTTCATCCCCTGCATTCCAAAATTTTCTTGAGCTGATTGAACCACAATCAAGATCTAAAAATATTCTTCATGTATAGTAGCTTCTCCAAGTTGTTGTCATCCCACTAGGGTTAGACCTATAAAGGGCTCCACCTTTTGGAAGGTGAATTCCTCAGCTCCCACCATAGTTGTCCTAGTGGTGACCCTTTCTAATCAAGTTGTCTCTAGATTAAAATAATGATAGATGATCCTATGAATTTAAGAGGTTCTAGGACCTATATACCTATGATTCTTGATGCACCCAAAACATCTATTTCCTTACTTTATGGTCCTGGAGTGACCACAACTCTCTTTTCTTCTTGTTCCTTTTACCATATCCCTAACCTATAGCTTCATGTCATATTTCACCTCAACATTGGTAACTTTTGTCATGGCCCATGAATGGTAAAGAGAAGGGTTCATTTGTAATTTTCCATAAATGAACCAGTTAGGGATGAATGGTCCATGAATGGGGAATTCATCACTAAATGGGTTGATCTCACTAGTTGGGTGTGTAAGAGTAAACCTTGTTTTTTAGGGTCCAAGAGGCACCAGTGCTATTTTTTCTTTTCTTTTCTCCCTAGGAGCCAAGGGGAAGGTATCAAGAGTAATCTCCTTTACTTCATCCTCCTCAAGCTCTCTAGCTCAGATGTGAGCTTCATCAAACTGCTCTTCTTCCTTGTCAATGTCATATGCCTCTGTAAGTTCTTTAAGAGCACCCTCAAGTGTCTCATCTAGATTTAAGGTAATCATATCTAAATACTCAATTTTGGAAGGTGGGATTTTTGGGAGTGATGAAGATGAGGGCCCTTCACTAGGTCTTTTTTCTAATTTCAATTCTCCCAATTTTTTGTTATCATGACCTTGTTTATCTTGATTTTACACAATCTACCCTTGAGGATGTGTCTATGGATGTTCTATTTGGGGTTATTTTTAGGCTTCCCTAAAGGATTTGGGTAAGAAGTTATACTAAAAAGGATGCATTTTCCATGCCTCTTTAGATGGATTTTCATCCTTGGTCAATCTATGTTCAATTTTGATGTTGTACCCTTGTATCTTAGCTAACACCTCTTCATAATTCTTGACCTTAATGTAAATGGTGTGATGAACACTTATTTGATGCATGTACTTAGGATTATGGAGTTTATTCTCCTTCAAATTATTAGTCACTATGTTCTTAGGATCCCACATCTTGATTTATTCAAGCTAAAACCCAAAGGAATCCCTATGCTTCGCCATGGTATCAACTTGTTTCCAATTTTGAAGTATGGTTCTTCTAATAGTTAGAGGGAATAGGTGGATAAGAAAATTACTCTTCTCTTTGAAAAATCTATCAATTCCATGGATGAGCTAAGAGGTAATTTCTTGCTTAGCTAGCTTACTAGGAACATATACTAGAAATATGTAAGACTAGGACATGATCCCCTCAATCTTGATAACTATATAATTAGGGTAGATCTAGATGTCACCCATAATTTATACATACTTTTTGATTAGTGGGTGGACCTTAGGCATGTAAACACCTATGATATCCTCCACTATGGCTAGGTAGACATAGTCACAAATAAACTACATATGGTTCCTATACTTAAAGATATGTAATTTGCAGTACTAGTTGGAAATGGTACTTTTTACTTTAGGATACCAATTCCTAATCCTTGGGAAGTTAATAGAGGCAAGTAAGGAATCCAATATGTATGAAATAATATAAAATTGCTTATATGTCTTAATTTTGATGGCAACAAACTATTTAGCCAAGAAGACATTGATAAAATCTCCAATTGGAGGGGTGAGCTTTTCTTCCACCATAAAATGCACATTGAGAACCCATATTATATTCACATAGGTGGTTGGGGGGATCCAAAAGCTCATTTTAATAGGTTCAATATAACTCTAATGCCCTCCTTGAATTAGACTATTGGGATATTTCCTTCAAAGTCCCTAAAGATATGGGGTCTTTGGTACAAATAGGGTCTAAGGAAAAAGTCTATGTCATGATTTCTAGTCCATTTCTTAATTTTGGATAAATCTACATGGGGAAAGGGAGCTTATAATATTTTTCAAAATCTATAGGAAAGATATAAGCTATATTATCTAAAAATTCCCTTCTTGAATGATCCATTCATTATCAACCCTATAATCAACAAAGATAGGAGCAAAGATGTATATAATGCAGTAGCTCAAGATTTATAGTAGCATGGTGAAGGCCAACCATCTAGACAATGACCAAGTTATAATGTATCTAGCTCACCATGGTAATACTCTACTCCTCCTTTGTGATGGGATTTAGTTCCTTCATGGTGAAGAATAGTTTAGGCCAAATCCTAATGCTTGGGACATTTAGGGCTAGAATTTATAATTCAATGTCCTTGAAGTTTAACCCCTCATTATATATTGATAGGTAGAGATCAGTATCCACCAATTATTTTATACAAGCTGCTATGGTTTCTATGTCTTTAAATTGTTCACACTAGTTTTCAAATGGTCTTTGTGGAATCTTTTTGCACTTAAAAACACAATCAATCTCTCTTTGGATCAAATTTTGGCCAAATGAATTCAATTGGTTTTATTTTATGTAGGTTTTATAGTTTTTGAGCTTTAATGGTAGGATATATCTAGACTTTGGTTCATACATTCTTTGGATTTGATTTGGACCTTTGCATTTATACCTTTATGTTTTCAAGCCCAAAAGATCTTTTATTTTGTCCTTTTCTACTTGTGTGGTGCCTATGTGGCATCGGTCTAGATCTTTTACAATATTTTTCATAAAGGCCTTTGATTAGTATCCATTGGTATTTAAAAAACCTTCCTTTGTTTCTCATCATCAGATCAAGATATTGGATTACCACAAGTAGTTTATTGTAATCTAGGCCCTTACCTATGATTGGCTCCTTTTTGTTCCCAGCCCCATTGTTCTGACATTTAGCATATTTGCATGCCTTCTCATGATTTCTATCCTATTTTATTCCTTTGTTAAATGGGCATTGGTCATGGGGTGAGCTTTTGGGCCTTTGAAAAGTCATGAGCACCATCGTACTATTGGATCATCTTCTAGTAACAAATCATAAATCATTGGATCATCTTGTCAACTCTGCCTCAAATGCGCTTTTGCCACACATTAAGATCATGGGCTATCATTATTTTATTGAAAATTTCATAGAAAATTCACATCATTAGACCATTATTTAATGATGAAACACAAACTTTTGTAGAGATGTATAAATTTTAACCTAGCACATCATTAAAGTGGGACTTAGGATTAAGTTCCTTAGGATAAGGTTTGCTACATGTTTATTAAGCATGAATCAAACTTTAGGCTAAGGGATTTATGTATAAGTATTTCACATTTATATAAAGGGGATCATGACAAAATATTCTTAGCCAATGTTTATATTGTTTTTAATAAACATAATGTATGCATTGGTCTAAAATATTTATGCCAAGGCCTTATAAAATATGCTCTAAATGATCAACATGATATAATGGTCTAACTTTAGATATTTTTTTAATGTATTAAAAAACACATGAAAACCTTTAATTATATGTATTTAGCCTAAGTGATAAGTTTTCAAAGACCTTTTAAAATGAGACTTAGCATAAGTCTTTAGCCTAAGGTTCATGACATTTAAACAACATGCAATGGGGACCTTAGGATATAGACATAGGATAAATTATTTTTTACGTATACTTAGACTATAAGACCATTTCAATCTTTGTAGATTGAATATTTCCAATGTTTGAGCATGTTTCATGAACTTATTTTAGTTTGTAAAGCAATTTATAGGCCTTTCGATAAGATTTTGGAGTGAATTTTGATCCTGAGCAGAATAATTCATTAGCTTAAATTTGATGGTCTCATAAACATCAAATACATCCTTATGGGCATCAAATGATGGTCATACAAATGTCAATTTTAAGCTAGTGAAGCTTTTAATTTGATGGGATTAAAGTTGATGATCACATGGATGTCAAATACGTCCTCACAAATGTTGAATGAAAGTGGCATGATCATCAATTTTAAGCTCATCAAATTATTATGACCTAATGCAAGATGGGTATTTGACACCTCCATGGGGCTTCTTAGGATCTTAAACTTAATTCACCCTATCAGATTAAAACCTATGATGAAGTGACAACTGTAAGATTATGATCTAAGATCTTGATTATGATTAGTTACTTTGGTTAGATGGTCCCTTTTACTTTTAGTCTTTGAATGTAAAGGTTCCATGTGTTTATCATTTAGACCTTCCATAATCCTTTAACTTTTCAATTGTGCCTCACTCTATCCAATTAGGTATTTTCAATGAATTGAGAACCATTAATCATGATCTAAGAGCTTGAATGTGATTTGTCAGGGGATATGTGTGGTGTTCTACTAGGCTTTCCTCACATCATCTAATTAGAAGGCCATTAGGATGCAAGAAAGATCAAATCATCTAAGATGCATGTTGTTTAAGTCAAAACTCAAGGTTTCCTCACTCTATTGGATCAAATACCATGACAAGGTGAGGACCATTAGATCTTACAAGATGAAAGGAAGTTAAATTAAGACCACATAGATATAAAAGACTTAGGATAAGGCATTAAGACTAAGTTCCTGATTATATTAATAAATACATAGGGGCTTTAGTATTAAAACCTTAAGATAAGGTATAAATCAAGGGGCTAAGCTAACATAAAATTAGACTTGAGGAATTAGAATTTAAGCTAAGATGGTAAGACTAAGGTCCTGTTAGTATTAATAAATACAATGGGGCCTTAGGGTTAAAACCTTAGGGTAAGATAAGAAGTTTTAAAAGGACCCTACAAAATGAACATTAGTTAGGCATACGAGGAAATTTAAAGGGGGAAATAAAGGGGACCAAGTATTTTTTTCTAAGTTTTAGTCATGTTAAAAAACATGACTAAGCTTAACATATGAACTTTATAATTAGGTCAAAAATGGAATTTTATAAGGTTCCCATCATTATTCAAATTTGAACTGAGGGTGTTACCAAGGTTTTGGAACATGAATTTCTCAGGTGAAAACACCATGGGACCTGCAACTAAAAGCAATAAAGACCATTTATTAGCACTATTAGGTAAAATTGAAGTAGAACATAGCTAAGTAAGCTTGATTTTGATAAAGTGGATGATCTTCAAACTATACAAATGATCTTATCATGCCATATTTCATGTTCAATTTTTAGGGTTTCTCAAGGGTCCTAATTTTTAAAAATGGGGGTATGTTAGCCCTAAAAAATGGTGACTCATGGGGGAAACATAGAAATATGGTAGAACATAGAGATTAGTATTGAGACAAATGATTTGGTCACCTATTCCACTTGATCAATACCATCATCTAGATCAGATTATGGTTGAAATAAACCTTACACTTGTAGACCTAGGGTTAAACATCAAGACATAGCCCTAATGTGTGTGTGATTTGATTTCACTTATTATTTTGCATGGGGTTCAAGAAAAAACTTCTAGGTTTCATGTCCTTAATAAATAACACTAACTTATATCATATTAATATGTTTATTAGGAACCATGATTTTATCTTAGGAAAGGCTTAGGCATTACTTTGCTACCAGCTAGGCATCTATAGCTTCATTAAAGATGATTTTGGCTCCACTCAAGGCCTTTTTACATTGCCAACTATGCATCCATACACATGGTGGAGATTACCAAAATCACCTATACCTGAAACCTTTTGATTTCACATTGCATCCTTATTTTTTGTATTTCTTTTACTTTTATGCTTTCAGTAATGTTGGGAACTAGAATAACTAGGTTTTAGGATTTAGTCAAGTGTTTGATCTTTAGTAAATCACCTATGGTTGTAAACCTTATCCTAGGAAAGGATGTTGATTAAGTGATAGTATGGGTATACCATGATAATTTAAGATTTCACCCTACAAGTGCAAGTCTTCTTAAAACTAGTTTGAGGTCAAGACAATGGTCATGTTTTCATGAAATAGTTGGCTTCTTCTATTGGGCTTTATAATTTTATATAAATTAAAACATTATGTTTATATTTTAGGATCATGGTCATCATATGCATGGGGTACACATTGATATTTATAAAATTTAGGAGATTTCAAGAAAAATTCATAGCTTTGAGCTCAATATTTTCCAAGAGGACTTACTAGAACCAAGGAACTAGGAAACAAGAAAGAAACATGCAACAAAAAGTAGGAAAGAAAGAAAGAAAGAAAGAAAAGGAAATAAAATAAATATATACATGCTTATATACAAATAAAGGATAAGAAGGAAAGAACTTGAAAGGAAACTAACTATCATATCTATACTAAAACCACCACTTTATAATTTACTCCATAAAGACCTCTGGTGGAGTAGTATTAACGTAGTGCTTGAGATATTACCTATTGTTGGGCAATGTGAACTATACTCCTTAGAGAAATTTTATCTTAAAGGTGTTGTTTCCTAGTGTTTTTGCAATCTGGTATGGATCAATCCATAAAGGTGTTAATTTGCCATGTTTGCCCTTAGGCTGAGATGCTTTATCCCAAAAGAGAACTTGGTCCCCTTATCTAAACATCTTAATATTTGATCTTTTATGAAACCATATTTTAAATATGGTCTGATGTCATCTAAAGTTAGAAAAGGCTTACTCCCTTGCATCTTCCATCTAAATTATGTCCAACAATCTTAAATTTTCTAACTCCTAACCCTATTTCATATATTCCTACATGAATCTATACATGGGAAATTTAAGAGTGATAGGGAAAATGGGTTATTGTCCTTACACAAATATAAATGATGAGGATCTTAAGGCTTTTTTGATACTTATCCTATTAGCCTATATTGTAAACTTAAGGATCTTATGCCGATTCCTATGATTGTTTGTAACAAAACTCTCGATTACCTTCATTAGATTTTTGTTTGTAGATTCAAAGAATCCATTTGCTTCAGGATAATGGTTGGATTAAAACTTGATTAATGCCATTATCATAATCCCATTCAATTATTTCTATAGATATGAAGGTAGATCCATTGTCACACACTAAAGAGACTAGAGTTACAAACCTAGTATACACATTTTATTCTAAGAAGTTGATTACTTCTTCAGTCCTGTATTATTTAGTGGCTATAGCTTCAGTATACATTATACAATAGTATAAGGTAGTCAAGACATATATGACCTTTAGATTAATTAGGGTTTATTACCCCAATAAAGTCTAACTACCATTATGCAAAGGGTTTATCAACCATGACTAGTTATAGAGGCATTACTACCTTTGGTTCCTTGGTGCTAAAAGTTTGACATGAGTGACATTCTCTCATTTGTTTTTGAGCATACTTAAAAATAGATGACCAAAAATAATGAGCTCTATGAATTTTATGGGTTGTGGTTCTCCCAGATGGATGTCCACTACCCAGCTTTTCATGAAAGGTGCTTATGATTTGTGTGGCTTCTTCTTGTGAGACACATCTTAAGTAAACCCCTTCAAAATTTATTATATACAAGACTCCAACCTTGATTAGGTAATGGGATACCTTTAATATTAGGTGTCTCTTTTGCATCATAGATAATTTTTTAGGACAAATACCATTAACTAGTAAATGTATGATCGAATCATACCACTCACTAGCTTGAAATTTATGTTGATCCACTTGAATAATACTAAGCCAAGGGATAGTATTAGAAATAATTTGGATCAAACCTTGGCATCTTACCAATTTTTCTATTTTCATTTCCAAGTGATACTCCTACAAAAATGACATCCACATACCTCTACATTCTCCCAATTTATTCTTACTTAACATAAGTTTGGTGGTAGGGTCAGGTAAGATAGCATGCACTTTTTTTCTAAGGATATAATGCATAATTTATTAATATATTTAACTGAATGCATATACATGCTTATCAATCAATGAATAATTTAACTCAACATTCTTAAAATTAGTTCTTGTAAAAGATATTGGGTGATCATACCCATAAATATTCTGATTTAACACTATAACCATAGTATGGTCAGATGTAAAGGAATAGAGATTAGGATCGGAGCATGGCTAATAGCCTCTTTGATATCATTGAATGCCTTTCTATATTATTCATTACATGTGACTTTGGCATCCTTTTTCAGCATGTCACTTAGTGGCTTGACAATCTCTGCAAAGCCATAAATAAACTTTCTTACAAAATTTATCTTACCAAAGAATGAATTTATCTCTTTCTGACTATTTAGAAGTTCAATTATAGATATGGCCTCCACTCTTTTAGGATCTATAGAGATCATATATTTTGCTATAACATGACCTAATAACTTTCCTTCTATAACACAAAATACTCTTCTTAGGGTTCAAAGAGATTCCATACCTCCTTTATCTCTCAAAAATCTATTGTAAGTGCATGAAGTGATCTTCCGTATTTTTAGAAAAAACTATTAGATCATCTATATATATAATAATACACTTACCAATTAGGAGCTAGAAAGGATGGTTAATAACTCTTTGAAAAGTTACTCTAGTATTGATTAGCCTAAAGGGCATCCTCTTGTAAGCAAATTTTCACCATTTTGTTGTGAAGGATATTTTCATCTTGTCATCTTTGTCAACCAATACCTAATTGTAACCTTAAAAGCCATTAAGAAAAGACACCATAGTTGAACTTGAAACAACCTAAATTATTTGGTCTAGAGAGGGAAGGGGATAATTGTCATTTTTTGATGTTGTTTTTTAGGTTTCTAAAGTCAATACAAAGTCTAATCTCACCATTATTATTATTATTGACTAGTACTAAGTTATCCACCCAAGTATAATGCTTAATGGGGAAGACTATCCTAGCATCTAGTAATCTTTTGACCTCTTTGAAGATCATGGGTTCTAGGATAAGGTTTATAGGCCTTTATTTTTGCCTAAATGGTTTGAAAATTTATTTAAGGGGTATATTATGGGTAATGAATATTGGATCAAATATATTTAAGTCATCATAGGACCATGCTATGACATCCATATATTGGGTGAGGAGTTCTTTGGCTTTATTGTTCTAGGTGTTTGTATAGGATTTTACAATAGTTACTAGTTGGGGTTGATCTTAGAATCTAAGATAAATAGCATTATAATATTTCCCACTTAACTTGGGAACCTTATAAACTTCAACCAACTTTTCCTAATCAAAGAGTCTCTCTAAATCAATCATCTCTTTGGGGATCTTGTTATCATTCAAATAAATGACTTTACCATCAAACTTATCCTCTTTAGATGAATTTTTGTTAGTCTCATCAATAATATGGGCATCAAATGCCCCATAATTGATCATGAAATCCAATATCTATTGATCATCATTAAAAACTTGAAAATGGTTAATATTATTAGGCATTAAAGGATAAGGGATTAGCTTATTGATAAAATTGGGGGAATCTTATTTAGGGATGAGGTTGGCTACAACAGATGCCAATTCATCAGTAGATTGGTTTTCCTCTCTTGGGATGGATGTGATGATAAAAGAATCAAAGGAATCAATCAAATCCCAAACTCTAAACTTATACCTTTTATGATATGAGAGCTTAAATTGGTACTTGCTTCTTACCTATTTAACCACAATTTTTGAGTCCACATAAACTTGTAGTTCCTTGATCTTATTCTTTATAGGAAATTACAAGTGTAAGATAAAGTCTTCATATTCAACAAGATTTTTAGTGCAAGGGAATTAGAGCCTATAATAAGAATGGTACTTTTTATTGGTAGGATCAATTAAGACAACACCAACACTTGATCCAACATTACATCTAGTACCATAAAAAAATAATTTCCATTATCTAGGAGCAACATGAATACTTTTAAGATCACATACCTTGTTAATTTCTACGGTAAAAACCCCTAAGTTTGATTAAATTACGTTGAAACTCTCATTTAAATAATTATACTTTGTTATCATATTCTTCATCTTTGTCTCTCTCTCAACCCTAATTTGATTAAGAACTACCTTCTAAGGTAGCCACATTTGTGAGCAATCAGTAGATATATAACCATTCAAACCTTGGTCCATCCCTAATCAATAAAATTTCATAAAAATTAGGTATATCAAAAACTTAAATATCATTGAATTATTTCACCATAGGCTCAAAAGCTAATTTCATGTGAACATTTAAAATTTCCCCATTTACCTTAACTCTAGATTTGTCTAATTGGGTGACAAACCTGTCAGACTTAATAGGTGTTAAGCCAATTTATTTGCATATACCTATAGACATGATGTTGGTAGACACACCAAAATATAATAATAAATTATGTAAGTTCTTACCAAACATCTTAATAGTGAGCAAGAAAGGAACAGACTCAGCCTTGGCTTTGTGTATAGTCACATTGGCATGATCATCCTTAGATTGTTTAGACCTATTTGATAGAGATTCTAGCAGGAGGTCCCTTTTCTCTATGATCTATGTCAGTTCATAAAATGTAATATTAGCCTTTATCTTATTCATATCCTTAACTATGTTATATCCAATTTTATTAGAAGAATTAGGAATATCAACATTGGGTTTAGTACTCCCTTTAGGTGGCTCTAGATTGTTATTTGAAGAGGTTTCTAAAGAATTTCCCTAATTATTTGGAGGTGTTTAGGTATTCAAAGGTTACCTCTACTCTCTATTCCTCAAGGGATAGGTCTTTTTCAATAACTATTGAAAATCTTAGATCTCCTCAGGGATCTCATTAGGTTCATTCTCCTCTTGAAAGGGGAAATCAATAGTATCTACCATGAAGGCTTGATCAAATAACTTAGATCCAGAAGTACCTGCACCACTTTCCTTGTTAGGGACCACTTCAAATGTATCCAAATACTCTTGGAAAGCCTCAAAATATTTTAAAAACTCAATGCAGTTAATCTCTCCATGCTTGGTTGTCTAATTCACTCTAAAATAATCAGGTAATGCAATATCAATGAGGTTAATGTCCATGGTCTTATTTTTAGAAGATGGCTCATTATTCCTATTATTATGACAACTATCATTCTAAAATATATTATTTGACCTATTGTACCTTTGAAATGATAAGTTCCTACCTAAACTTTTAGCAATATTTCCACCTTGTTTTTATAACTAAATAAAATTAGTGCTCAAATTTTAGACCATTTTAAAGATAGACTCATTCTCATTTTTAGGAGTTTCAAAATTATGTACTTGGTTATTATTACTACTAGTAGGTGGCACTAAATCTCTTTGGCCATTTGCATTGAATCCATTAGTAGGATGATTTAAGAATCCTAAGTTTTGATTGGTGGCAACACGACTCAATGTCAATTGATTTAAGTTTAGGAGCTATTTTAATGTTGGGATATTTTGGTTATTGTCAGGGAATATGTTCATCACAAGCTTATGTGGGTTTACATTTGGGACTAAGTATGCCATTTTCCATTGGGGCTACATCAGATCATTAACGGTCACTACCTCAAAATAAGCCCTAGTTAATGAATTATAGCTAGCATGGATCTCTTATATAAAGGTCATGGGATCTACTACATCCTTATAGATTTATAAAGCTAAGAGATCATTAAGATTATAGGGTTATATGGTCCTACTCTACATTTTATGAAATATAACATTAAAGGACCTAATAGGCTCACTTCTATTCATTCCAATGGTGGTGAATTGATGGTTAATAACACAAAGATTGCCAATCTTACTCAATTGATCTATAAAAACATCAGTGAAACCATCCTAACTGGTGATGTAATTGTCAAGAAAGTTCAATAACCATTGATAGGTGGCATCCTTAAACATGAAGGGGGATAAACTATAAGCTACATCTTCATGAACAACATTTATCAGTCTTAAGGTAGCTTTAAAGGACTTAATGTGCTCTTCAATAGTTGTAATACTAGTTGGACTAAATGTAGGCAAATACTTCTCAGGGTTGTGTGGGAGGTCATGTACCATACTTGGTACATTGATTGAAGATTCTCCCATCAAAAATATACCTAGATGAAGATTAAATGCATAGGTACCTTGAAGATGTGAATATGGAAAAGATTTCAATCTCCTACATCTACCTTTGTCATGCCTAGCCTTTCTATGAACCTCAAGCTCAAGTAAAATATCCCTAGTCTCTGATTGTGGTCTTGCTCTAATCCTAGGAAATTCTAGCTTAAAACTTGAAGATCCTACCTAAAATATGATGTATCAAGTTAAATTTTATAAATAAAAAGAGTTAGACCTATACATTGAGCTTGTTTTGTAAACGTTGTATGAAAAATAGTAAAAGACGTTGATTTTTGACTGAATTAGCTCAAAGATATATTAAATTACATAAATATGATCTATCTTTATAAGTCTAAGCCTAAAATAACTTAGATCTATGAAAGATATGCCAAATTTTGATCAAAATGAGCCATCCTAACCTCAGATACTATGGACATTCAAAGCTTAAGCTAAGTTTACCATAAACAAGAATCAAGTCTCAAAGAACTTCAATCTTCATCTAAGAAAGCACAACAATGTGTCAAAAACAATAAATATCAATGCTATTTATACTTATAAGAAAATAATTTACTAACAAACACAAAGGTACACTAATATTAGATCAAATAGATCAAGATTCAAATAATTTACAAAGATCTTGCCCTCTTTCTAGTATCAATAGTAACCACCGTATTGATACCTCTAAGTGTACCATATGGTTTCTTAATGCTCAAAGAACACTTCTCATTTTAGAATTTAAATCAAGAGTAGCAGATTATGGGAACTTGATGTTACCTATGGTGAAATAATAATGGAGATATGTATTGGTGTCTCACAAATCTATAATGAGTGATGGTTGGGAGCCATAATTATCCATTATTTATGAATTGTAAAGAATATGTATTAATAATTAGTGAATTATGATCCAAATTTAAGCTAAAAACTAATTTAAGTGGATATTTATAATGAAGCTTAAACTATAGTTATCTGGTGTAAAAAAAAGAGCAAAGAGAAGGGTAATGTAGAAAAGAGAATGAGTGATTACCAATTTTAGTCTTAAATATAATGACAAAGAAACAATTACATCTGAGTGTGCATTTGAACAAATATATAATGCATCATAGCCTAGGCTCAAATTCCACTATATACCAAGCACACTTCCAAGGATACTGTAAAGAGTCACAAGTAAGAACAAAGTCTACAATAAAGATCTACTACTATAATCAAATAACATTTACACATCTGAATACAAAGCAAAATGATATGAATAAAAACCTAAGATCATCCAACTAGTGTAGCATACACACAAAATAGAAACCCTGTGATTAGAAAATGCAACCCAGAACTCAAATAAACCATTCAAATTGAAGACACAAAACTAAAAATTGAGAGAAAAGTTATATTATCAATTTACATATGAAATATGGATAATCTTTGCATAAATATTTGATTATATTAATTACTTAAAATTTACAAAATTTGGTTAGATATTCTCTCCTTTCAAAATGGTGATACATGCCCTTTATAGAAATACAAGGCAGTGCATCGATCAGTTACAATATATAGGTCTATAAAAGATAAGTATGACTATCTTTAAAAGTCCTAAAATACACATGTTATTCATAATTAAACTGGCCTAGGGGCAATATACTAATAGAATAACATATGCCTTATAAAATAAAAATCATATTATAGATATTTTGATGCTTTTTACAAAAAGCAATATCAGTTACTGGGTGGGCCCATTGCTAAAAGATTCTTTTGTTGATTTTGTAGAAGTTCCATTGATTTTTGGTGTTATTCTTTGATGATATCCATGTCCATAGCTAGTTTCATTAGGAAAACCTCTTCAACATCAGCCAATTCATCAAAGTCTCATTCATTTCAAGCCATGGCTTCCTTTATTCTCCTTGCCTCTACAATTTTCTCTTCTACTATGAAAATCATGTCCAAAATTCTCCTATTATCCCTACTAGATTAACCCTGGCTCTTGCTCCTAACTGATTACATGATCAAAGTGACCCTATGTTTGAATTAAACATCATTAATTATTCAAAATGTTGTGTTATTGGTAGGATTTAACAAATTATTCCTAAGAGCTTCTCAATTCTATTGACCAATCCTTTATCACCTACCAATAACCTATTCCAATTACTTGTCTAAATACATAGATGGTGGACCTTATCCACTATTATCCCTAGATGCTATTCAAATGTGCTAAGATGATAGTCCTAAACTTAGGAATCTTATTCCTAATCACAATGTCAAGGAGATCCCTAATCTAAGTCTCTACCTTTTTCCATTCTATTAGTAACTCCTTGGTTGCTTCAACTTACTAGCATAGGGCATCATGCCTTAGATTTATTGAACTCAAAGAATGGAACATATCAAATATTGAAGACTCAAACATTTAACAAAATGGCATTAAGAACCAAAAAAATGGCCAGGGTTTCTAGATTTTCATTTTCTCTTTCCAAGTTTTGAATCCTCTATTTCATCCCCTATATTCCAACCTTTGCTTGAGCTGATTAAGCCTCAATCAAGCTCTAAACATCCTCTTCATGTATAATATCTTCTCCAAGCTATTTTCCTCCCACTAGGGTTAGATCTAAAAAGGGCTCCACCTTTTAGAAGGTGAATTCCATAGCTCCCACCATAGTTGTCTTGGTGATGACCATTTCTAATCTAGTTGTCTCTAGATTAAATTAAATAGTGGTAAATGACCTTATGAATTTTAGAGGTTCTAAGACAACTATACCTTAGTTTCTTGATGCTATTAGAGTAGCCATTTCATTGATTTCTAGTCCTAGAGTGACCATAATTATCCTTTCTTCATGATCCTTTAGCATATCCCTAATCCATGGCTTCAAGTCATTTTGTACCTCAACATTGGTAACTTTTGTCATGGAACATGTATGGGAAAGAGAAGTGATCTTTTTCTATTTTCCATAAATGAACTAGTTAGGGATGACAAGTTCGTGAATGGGAAATTCATTACTAAATAGGTTGATCCCACTAATTGGGTGTGCGAGATTTAACCTTGGTTTTTTGGGTCTAAGAAGAACCAGTGCTATTCATGATTTTCTCTTCTCCTTAGGAGACAATGGGATGGAAGTAAGATCAAGCCATTTTCCTTCATCCTCCTTAGGATTTCCTACTAAGAATTGAGATCTTTCAAATTACTCTTCTTCCGTATCTATGTAATATGCCTCTACAAGTTATTTGAGAGCATCCTCAAGTGTCTCATTCAGATCTAAGGTGATCATATCTAAATACTTAATTGGGAAAGGTGGATTTTGTGGGACTATTAAAGATGAGGGACCCTCCTTAGGTCTTTTGTCTAATTTCACTTCTCCTAATTTTTCTTTACCATGGCCTTATTCATCCTAATTTTGCACAATCTACCCTTGAGGTTGTGGTAGTGGTTGTTCCACTTGCAGTTGATCCTAGGCTATCCCAAAGGGTATGGGTAGCAAGTGATACTACAAAGGATGAATTTTACATTCCTTTGTAGATGGTTTATCATCCTTGATCAATATGTCTTCAATTTGGATGTTGTGCAATCGTATCTTGGCTAACACCTCTTCATAAATCTTGGCTTTAATGTAAATGGTGTCATGAACACTAAGTTGATGCATATACTAAGGCTTGGGGAGTTTCTTCTCTTTGAAATGATTAGCCACTATGTTATTAGGATCCCCCATATTGAGTTCATTAAGCTAAAACCCAAATGAATCCCTATGCATAGCCATGGTATCAACTTATTTCCAATCTTGAAGTATGGTTCTTCCAATAGTCAGAGGGAATGGGTGGAGAATATCCTTACTCTTCTATTTGAAAAATCCATAAATTCCATGGATGATTTGGGAGGAATTTTATTTCTCAAATAGCTTGGTGGGAACATATACTAGCAATCTATAATGCTAGGGCATGATCCCCTCAATCTTGATAATTGTACAATCATGGTAGAACTAAATGTCACCCATCATTTCTACATACCTTTTAATTAGTGTGTTGACCCTAGGAATGGGAACACCTGTGATGGCCTCCACTATGGCTAAGTAGACATAATCACAAATAAATTGCATATGGTTCTTGTACTTAAAGATATGCAATTTGGAGTAGTGGTGGGAAATGGTAGTTTTTCTTTTATAAGACCAATTCCTAATCCCTGGGAAGTTGATAAAGGCAAGTAGGACATCCAATAGGTATGACATCATATACCATTTCTTATATGTCTTCTTTTTTATGGTAGTGAAATATTTGGTCAAGAAGATACTGATCAAATCTCCAATTGGAGGGGTGAGCTTTTCTTCCACCACAAAATGTACATAGTGAACCCAAATTTTGTTCACATAGGTGGTTGAGGGGGCTCCAAATTCTTTAGTTTAATAGGGTCATGATAACTCTGATGCCCTACCTAAATTGGACTATTGGGATATTTCCTTCAAAGTCCTTAAAGATATGGGGTCCTTGGTATATATAGGGTTTAAGGACAGAGTCCAAGTCATGATTGCTAGTCTATTCCTTAATTTTGGACAAGTATACATGGGGGAGAGGGAGCTTATAATAGTTTTCAAAAGATAAAAGTGAGATATAAAATATCTTATTAGAATTTCCTTCCTAAATTATCCATTCATTATCAACCCTATAATCAACAAAGATAGGAGTAAGGATGTCTATACAATGCAGTACCTTAGGCTTTGCAGTAACATGGTGAAGGCTAATCATCTTGATAGTGACCAAGTCATAATGTCTCTAGCTCACAATGGAAATCTTTTACTCCTCCTTTGTGATGGGATTTAGTTCCTCTATGACTAAGAATTGTTCAGACAAATTCCTAGTTCCTAAGACATTCAGGGCTAAAACATCTAATTTGATGTCCTTGAAGATTCACCCCTCATTATATGTCTATAGGTAGAGCTCAGTCTCCTACTTCAATTATTGTCTATGAGCTGTCATTATTTATGTTTCTCTAAATAGTTTATAAATGGTATTCACAGAAGTTCTTTTGCACTCAAAAATATAATCAAGATTTATTTGGATCAAATTATGACCAAATGAATTCAATTAGGTCACTTTTATGTAGGGTTTAGGGTTTTTGAGTTTTAATGACAAGATATATCCAAATTTTATTGTTCATATGTGCTTTGGATTAGATTTGGACCTTTTCCTTTATACCTTTGCATTTTGAAGCCCACAATTTCTTTCATTTTATCCATTTCCTTTTATGTGGTGTATATGTGGCATTAGTCTGGACCTTCCATGACATTTTTCATAAATGCCTTTGAGCACTAGTAGTTGGTATTTAAAGTACCTTCTTTTATTTCACATCATCATATCAAGATCCTAGATTAGCATGAGCCATTGATTATAATCTAAGCCCTTGCTTGTTATTGGCTCTTTTATATTCCTAGCCCCATGGTTATGACATTTAGAATCTTGTGTGCCTTCCCATGCTTCATATCCTATGTCAATCCTTTGTTGAATGGGCATTGGACATGTGGTGAGCTCATGGACCTTTAAAATGTCATCAGAAACTTTACACTATAGGATCATCCTCTAATGACAAAGCGCCAACTATCAAATCATCATATTAGCTCTGCCTTGAATGCACTTTCACCATGCATCAAGCTCGTGGGCTCTCATGACTTTATTGAAAATTACATAGGATCTTCACATCATTGGATCATCCTCCATTGACAAAGCATGAACCATTGATATGCAAATATGTCAAAACATTAAGTTAGCAAATCATTAAAGTGGGACATAGGATTAAGTTCCTTAGGCTAAGGTTTTCTATATGTTTATTAATCATGAAGAAAACTTTAGGGATTTATGTCTAATTTTTTCACATTTATATAAAAGGGATCATGGAAAAATATTATGAGCCAATTTTTATGTTATGTGTAATAAACACAATGTATGCATTGGTCTAAAATATTTATTCCAAGACCTTATAAATATGCTCAAAGGGATCAACATGATATAATGGTCTAACTTTAGATAGGTTTTTAATGTATTAAAAAACACAAGAAAACCTTTGGTTATATGTATTTATCATAAGTTATACATTTTTAAAGACATTTTAAAATGAGATTTAGCATAAGTATTTAGCCGAAGGTTCACAACATTTAAACAACATGTAATGGGGACCTTAGGATATAGACTTAGGATAATTTTTTTTGGCATATACTTAGAGTATAAGACCATTTTAGTCTTTGTAGATTGAATATTTCCAATGTTTGAGCATGTTCCAAGTACTTCCCTTAGTTTTTAAAGCAATTTTTGAACCTTGCATCAATATTTTGGAGTGTATTTTGCTCCTAAGTGAAATAATTCATTAGATTAAATTTAAAAGTCTTAAAGACATCAAATATTTCCTTATGGGCATCAAATGATTCTTGCATGAATGTCAATTTTAAGCTAGTGAAGGTTTTAATTTGGTGGGCTTAAAGCTGATAGTTATGCAGATTTTAAATACATCCTCATGGACGTCGAATGACACTGACATGGCCATCAATTTTAAGCTCATAAAATTATTATGACCTAATGTGAGAGTGCTAATTGAAACCTTTGTGGGGATTCTTAGGATGTTGGACTTAATTCAACATGTTAGATCAAAATTTGCAAAAAGGTGATAGACGTAAATTTATGATCTAAGAGTTTGCTCATGATTGGTTGCTTTGGTCAGGTGGGCCCTTTTTCTTTTAGTCTTTGAATGTAAGGGTGCCACATGTCGATCATTCATGCCTTCCATAACCATTTGATGTTTCTATTGTACCTCATTCCATACAATTGGGTCTTTGTGATGAAGTGAGAAGTACTGATCATGACCTGAGAGCTTGAATATGATTAGTCCAAGGGGCTATGTGTGGGGCTCTACCAAGATTTCCTCATGTCATCTAATTAGAAGGCCACAAGGAAGTGTGAACCATCAGATCATTCAAGATGAATGTTATTTAAGTCAAAACTTAGGCTTTCCTTGCTCTATTGGATCAAATACCATGATAATGTGAGGGATGTTGGATCCTATAAGATGTAAGGAAGTTAAATTAGGACCATGGTGATATAAAAAAATTAGGCTAATTCATTAAGACTAAGGTCCCAATTTTATTAATAAATATGTCAGGGCCTTAAGATTAAAGCCTTAGGCTAAGGTATAAATAAAAGGACTGAACTAACATAAAATTAGACTTGGGGAACTAGAAGTTAAGCTAACATGTTAAGACTAAGGGCCTGTTAGTATTAATAAATACATTGGGGCCTTAGGGTTAAAACCTTAGGCTAAGCTAGGAATTTATAAAAGGACCTTGTATAATGAAATAACTATGAGGCATATGAGGAATTTTAAAGGGGGAAAAAAATGGGACCAATTATTTTAGGCTAAGTTTTAGTCATGTTTAAAAACATGACTAAGCTTAAAACATGAACTTTACACCTAGGTCCAAAATGTAATTTTAAAAGGTTCCCAGCAATTGGTTCCCACTGATATTTAAATTTGAAATAAGGGTTTCACTAGGGATTTAGAACATGAATTTATTGAGAGATTACACCATAGGACCTAAAACTAAAAGTAATAAGGATGATTTATTATCACTTTTAGTCAAAATTAACGCAAAACATAACTAATTAAGCTTGCTTTTGATAAAGTGGATGATCTTCAAATTCTACAAATGATATTATCATGCCATATTTCATGTTTAATTTTTAGAGTTTCTCAAGGGTCCCACTTTTCAAAAATGAGGGTATGTTGGCCCCATCGGAAGGGGAGGTGAATGCTACACCCTTAACCTATGGCATGTATAGGGATATGTGTGGTTGACTCATGGCTTACATACCTTTTATATTATCTTTTCAAATTTCTCAATGTTGTGAGTAAGGTTGGCCTATGGAGTAACCATGACTAAGTAGAGTATATATAAGAGGTAGTGGTTAGTATTTGATCCTAATCTTATTACATTATTGTGTAGGTTACCCCCTCAAAGTGGCTCATTTATATTTATCAAGAATTTTTAAATTTTACTATGGATCTATATATTTTGCTCTTATTTATGTGATATAAAATTCTATTATGTAATCATCTAAGTAATTTGATTACATGTTTTCTATATTTGTGCCCATATTGAGCACTTATATAGATAAGAAGACATTTCCAAATTAAGTGCAATGTCAAGTGCCTTAAAAACAAAGCATAGATTCACATAAGAAATTATAAATACCACATACCTCAATGTTGATGTAGGTATCCAGATCCTATACTTATCCAAACATATCTAGACATTCATGTTATTTATCTAAGCAAATTATTATACATGTCCTAAGCATTTTATCTAGTTTTGTATCCAATCCTAGAGCTACACATAAAGAGTGACACACTAATCATATATATCCCCTTAATACCTTACATAAATAGTAAGTACAATCATTTAAATCATATTCTTCTTTAACATTCAGATAATTGTTTTATTGCAATACATTAAATGATGTAAAGTATTTCATATTTTTATCTTATAAGATCAAATTAATGAAAAATAGATAAAACATATTGGAAAGCCTACATTTTTTCTAAAACATAGAAAAAGCCTTTGTTTCCCTTAGTTTTACATCATTCTATATAGGGTTTTAAATGTTCTCTTAGGGTTTTAGATCTAATTTCTGATTACCCATACATTAAGGTAATAAATCTTTTTCATTTTGGCTGTAGTTTTCTATATATAATCAATATTCCATCTTATGCCATCTAAGAAGCCTAATTCCCTTGTCCCTCTAAAGTGAAGTAATAGATTAAATGGTGTCCATATTAAGTATAATTAGATTCCTTTAGCCCCATCTTGAATGGTTAAAATAAATGAGATGAATGTTCATTATTATTCCTCTTCTTTTGATGAAAATATTGTTAATGAATATATTCAAGTAGAATATCATATTGTTAATAATGAAATACCTTATCTAGAGAATGATAATCAATATGTTCATGAATACCAACATAGAATACATCTTAATGATCCTAGTGGGGTATATCCTATATAGGTTTAGGCATTGTTTAATTTAATTTAATTTTTTTTTTCAACTACATTGTGATTTGGATAAGGTTTTAAATTTAATTGGGAAGGCCATCATAATGGATCTAGTTAATCCTATATATAAATTTGAACAATTACATGAGAAATAAATACATTCAAAGGATAGGATTTGGTGAAATAAATTCACATTGATTCTTCTTAACATGTTGTTGAGATTGATGCATCCATAAAAATCCCTATCTTTACTTCGAAGCTAGAAGGTGTAAAATTTGATCCCTCCTTCTTGCCATATAATCAAACCTACAATAAAAATGTTACACTAAACCAATAGCCATTAAACATTTGGAATTATAAAATAGTTAAATTCATGAACCATGATGACATAATAACACCAACAAAATTTATGAACATTGAATCATTTTCTAATGAATAATTGTGACATCTATGAACAATAAATAAATTTGTATTATGTGACAATTAGTAGTATGAGTCTGAGTTAAAGTGGTGGTGTAATGAAAATATCATTATAATAAGTGAGGGATGAAGGTATTTATCTCCCTTTTGAGGGTGTGAAGGAAGGTATGATGATGGTTCATGAGTCTTGATACCTAGCTTTTTGTAACCATACCTTGTATTAATAATCATAGAAAAATGATGAAGTTCAAAAAATCCACAATAGCACTTAGAAATGATATCAAGTGTGTATGTTATGATACTAATAATTTAGGGCCTAGGAATAAACATGGTGGACAACATAATTAATGTAGTTGAGAGGATTATATGTAGAATGGATTACTTAATGACAAAGAATATGAAAGTGCAATGTGTTAAAAAATAAAGGAAATCATAGAACAGATAACAACTAATAGACTTGTTCATTGTGTAATAGTATTGTGTACATATAACATTGTGTCAACTATCTTCACCCTAGATAAATTGGAATGGTAACATGCCCCATGAAATTCTCATGTGTGTGAAATATTGGAATAGATAATTACAATTAAGCCTTTCTAACCTATTTGCAACATATCACTATAGATAATCACAATTATATTTATGGGGCTCAATTGGAACCAAATTGCATCCTTGATTAAACCAATCAAATGATCAGTTCAATTATTGATGTAACAAATTCTAGTTACACATTATATCACATAATATAGTTTAAATTAGGTTCGTGGGATTTAGTTCATCCCAAATTAGCTCACTAGTTGAACCAATCAAATAATTTGTTCAATTTGTTATGAAATTTAAGCTTATATATAATCTAAATAAAAAACAAAAAAAAAACACAAGAAAAACAATACTAAGAGATCCAATTTAAAGGGTGTATGTGTTATGTATTGCATAGGGAATACACCATTTATAATAGGGCATATACCCTTTACACTACATATGGTGTATGCCCTTTTCAATACATAGGGTGTATGCCCTTTCCTAAAGGGTGTGCAATCTCTACTCCAAAATTTCAAATCTATTAAAATTTAATATTATAAGAAACAAATTAATGGTAAAACAATCCAAATACATACATATTTTATGAAAATGAGGTATATTTTAAAAATTATGTCATCTAAGATATATTCTGAAGTCAAGCAAACTATAAAAAAATTTAAAAGTTTGTTCTTAATAATTTAAAATAAAATGACAATCAACATATTGGATTCAAAAAAATACCCTACAAATTACCCTATTTCCATGTTATTTTCCATGCCAGTGCCTTTAAAATCACTTTAGAATCTAAATTTTAAATTGTAAAAAAAAAACAAAAAAAACCAACCACTTGTTGAATGGAAAAAATAAAATATAAATATTTGGTTGAACATAATAATTAATGATATGTAATTACTAGAACTTATATCAATATAGTTGATGGTGAATTTTTTCTCACATTTTTACAATCATAGAAAAGAGATACACTCTGATACCAATGATCTATCCTATGGGGACCTAGATAAATGTGACTTTAGAGGGAAAATTTAAATGGTCTAAATATTATATTTTGCATATGAATTCATATGTCAATATTCATGTGAGATCTTACCTAAACAATATACGATGTTGAATTACATCAATGGACTATTCCCTTAAATCCTGAGAAGATGGAGTTTTTGACTTCTGACACTCTAAGGAAATATTATCGCAATTTTGATAACATTGAATCCAAGGAAAAGATGAAGTGAAATTTCACATCTTAATCTAATGCCATGCACAAGATCCAACCCATGCACAATTCATCATTTCAACCCCCTACACAGAATCACAACATTTTTGGAAAAGGAAATAAGGAAAATAAGGATGAAAAAAACTTGACGGTTACTACACCTTCCCTTTAGACAAAGGAAATAGTATTTTTTGTGATAGTTGATGCCATCAACATCACCAATACACCCATGACAACTGACAATGATGTGTGCGATAATATTTGCCTATGTAGTCTACTTGCACAACCTAAATTTGGTCCTGGCATGTGGTTTTACTTTTATATTAGTATAAAGGCACCCTCAAGTCACTTATACTACCACTTTTAAATTTTAATATAGAGGAATATTTAAACTAATGCAAATTGGTAAAAATTTCCTTATTCTTCTAATTCATATTTTAATTGATAAAACAAATCTTCAACTAATGCACAAGCCTATATTATCTAGCCCTAAATCCAAGCATAATCAAGTCTTCAATCCATTTATATATGCATTTAGAACTAATTATTCACCCTTACAAAGATCAATATGTGCTTAAAGACTTAATTCTAATCTGGGTCTTCTATGAGATATGATTTACTGGATAATCATATGTAATTTATTCTAATAGAAATTATATGATTCATTAGACTAACACATTGATTAGATATGTGTATGATCAATTCCATTATGGCATCATACTATTGTTTATGTCATCAAAACATTCATGTAACGTATGAAATGCTTAGAATATTAGTGTTACGTTAAGATAAATGTATCAATTAGGAACATAATAGTAACCATAATTGATGTAATAATTGAATAATACTACATAATAAAGAGGTACTTAGAATAGTATTAATAGTGTAAAAAATCCATCTAATACCTTTTTCTAGCAATTAATTTATTTTGTGTGAATATGTGTGTCAAGATTAGATGGTCAGTTCCGAGTACAAAATTTAAGCCAATGAGGTAGTGCCTCTACATTTTTAAAGTTTCCACCACTCCAAAAATTTAAAAATCACAAGTCCTATAATTAAGCCAATGGTCTTTGAGCTTCCTTGATTCATATTCAATAAGTTAAGGCCAACCTAAATTAAGACTCCACATAGACCTTCAAGAGATGCATCTACGCAAACAAGGAAATTCTTTTCCATGCTTTACATTACTAGAATAGGGGTTGTCAAAAAATCCTTGAGATTATGAAACACTACTTCACACTACTCAATCCATATAAACTTATTTCCTTTTATTTTAAGGGATGTGATTAGGGATTTAATTCATGAGAACTTCTTAATGAATCTTTTGTCATAACTTGCAAGTCTACTAAAACTATGGAATTTAGAGATATTTCTAAGCATTGGCCATTCTATTATGGTGTTAGTATTAGTGAGATCAACATTAGTTACTTTCCTAGAGATGATGTGACCTAAGTATTTTACTTCTTTTTTGGAAAATGTGTACTTAGAAAATTTACCATACATCCTTTTCTCCCTTAAAAACTATAAATCATATCTTTAATACATCTCATGCTCTTATTTAGATTGAGAATATATTAAAATATCATCAAATAATACAAGTATGAAGTTATATAGGTACTTGTAGATTGTATTGTTCATTATAGTCATGAAAACTGTTAGTGCATTTATGAGCCCAAATTGTACCACCATAAACTCATAATGATTATATCACGTTTGAAATTATGTCTTCAATATATCACTCTATATGAATCTAAGATGATGGTATACTAACTATGAATATATATTAAGTAAAACTCGTGCTTCTCTCATTTTATTGAAGAAATCCTCAATCATAGGTAGGGTGTATCTAATTTTAATGGACTATAGTCAATGCATAGTCTCATAAACCCATCCTTTTTATTTATAAAGATTACTGATGCTCTCCATGGGGACATAGTGGGTCTCATTAATCCTTTGTAAACCATCTCTTGTAGTTACATTCTTAATTCATACAAGTCATGGGTTGTCATTCTCTATGGAACACCTTTCATTTCCCATAATTTGAAATTATTGGTGATAATATGATATAAAATTATATGTATCTATATTCTATTAGTGTATCATATCTAAAAAATTAAGAATCTATAAATCATACCCTATGAAATGAGTGTATGTGTTAGGAAGATGCCCCAAATATGTCTAAATATGTGCATATCTAAAAATCATGTAACTCATGTTCTATGAAATGAATGCAATGCCCCCAAATGTATCTAAATTTTATATATAATCATTCGAATCCTATATT
>JARHVA010002983.1:1020000-1117500 GCA_037957365.1 Torreya grandis | reverse complement strand
AATTTCACTTTTAGAAAGAGTCAAGGAGCCAAGTCACAAGTAGAAATCAATCATTTTTTTCAACATGATGTTAGTGTTGGTCATGATAGGATACCCGTATATAGTTTGGTCATTGAAGGAGAAATCCATTACCAACCCATCTTAAATGAGCCTCAATAGCCTCAAAGACTTTCTAGATACTTTTTTTCGATGAAAGAGACTTCAATTTGGAAACTTAATTTTCTAAACTCAATTTATCGTAAGGAGATTCAAATGAAATACAATGAGATAGAACGATTTTTCAAGCCTGGTACTTTCAATGGCTTTCACCACCCATTTAGCACTTAGACAATGTTTTCTCTATAGATGTCAATAATTCCTATACCTCTGAGTAACCCCCATGTTTATTTGGTATTAGACCAAATAAAGTTTGTAGGAGGCTTAAGAGGGGGCCCAGCTGGAGGTGTAACCTTTTGTAAATTATCATTTCATTAATAATAGTTTTATGAAAGTATTCCAATAGTAGAAATATTAAAGGGAATCATGATCTCAATTGTATAGGGGTTGGTTTTTTTCCCTGAATCAATATTTAATAACTAAATATAAATTCTAAAAACTCTTTATATCTGATGAATAAATATTTTATTCGATGAATTTTACTTGTAAAAAATATCTAGTGACACATATCTAATTGGTATTATACAAACATTTAATCTTAAACTTGTGCTTGAAGATAATATTTGACGGCAGACCTTCCCTCTCAACAAAAAGAGGACAATTAAATAATTAAAATAATCTATATTTTATATTTTTAACATATACTTCTGAAACTTTTTTATAATTAATGTAATCAAATTTTAAATTAAAATATATTTTTGATATCTAAATTGTGACTTTTTATAATTTCGCATGATATTTAGAGATTACTAATATTATAAACTGTAAACAACTACAAATATATTTGGTAAGAGAATAAAACAGAGAACTTTAAAAAAGACTTTACTTATACTTTTAGATATGTCACATTCCCCGTAAAAAATTCCCGAAGGTGGATTATAATTTGTAATGTCTATCAACATTTATCATGACTCTAGTAGTCATTTTGGTCACCCTATACAATTATATTCAATATGATGTAAGAGTCGTTGAAGCCTTTCTGCAGGACATGGCAGCGATTATAGCTCATCTTTATTTCAGCAAATTCACTCTGGAAGTGGTTTATGAAATGGAGGATAAACAAAAATCTTTTAAAAAAGTCAACAACAAGGGGTACAAATTCTTATGATGTCAACATACATTTAATTTGTGTATAATTAAGCTCGCCCTACACATATTACCAAATGACAGCTATAACGATTTAGCAACGTTGCACGCAAACAATATTTACTCAATCCTTTATCAAGCACCCCTTTTAGTCGTCCGAGGGTAGTCTGAACTTCGTTATATTTTATGAGTGCCATGATTCCTCATCGTTTTCTCTGTTACAAAAGAGAGGTTATTACATTTGGGTATGTTGTGTGAAAATTTTCAATTATGTAGGCATGATACAGAAGCTACTTGTGTAGGTGAAGCACAATGTTAAAAGACATTAAATTATATCCTGACTCAGTATAGAAATTTTGGGGCACTTTGAAATATATGCAAAGATAACAGTGCATTCTTCCCAAATATTCAGTTTACGTTACCTAAATTCCACCACAAGAGGGAATTATGATCCCACAAGACGTCATTTTCTGAGAAGCAATTTCGTGGAGAAGCTGTAATGGAACACGAAGACGAGATCGGGCTATCTTGTACCATACTTCCTGCCATGTCGCTCAGAACATGCATATTTAACGAAAACGCCTCAGATTCTTCCTTCAACGATGCTTGGTTACAATTATACAACTCAATGTTAACCTGGTTTAGAATTGTAGGTAGATTAAAATCTGGAGAACCATTTTCCATTCCGTCTTTTTGATGACGCTCCAAAGATGTGTTGAAGCTTTGGCCGCTGGAAGGCGCGGTGTTTTCATCTACTGTCTTGATTTGTAGTGCGCATTTCGAAGTTGGCGGCCAGCTACACCTTTTCTTGATATGAATTCTCCAGTAGTTTTTAATCTCGTTATCGGTTCTTTCTGGTAAATACTGAGCAATTCGAGACCATCTGAGAAGGAAAAAAATAAAAATATAAAAGGTGAGAAGGAAAACAATTTGAAAAGAAAACGAAAAAAAACTAAACAATAGGATGGATGTTTTTTCCACAGGCCATTTAGTAGCATGTGTGTTTCTGAATAAAACTATATCAGAAATTTTGAGTGAATGTTCCCATTATATTCTATGATCTATGATTAGGATGAGAACAGAATAAGGGTTGACTAAAAAAAGTTATACAATTTTATTTTTTGAGAATAAAATAAAGGTTGATTCAAAAAAATTATACAATTTTATTTTGTGAAACTAATGCATGTTGAGAAATACGATGAATGATACAAACTTGTGGTACCTGCTTCCCCAATTTCTTTGTAAATCAATGATCAACTGTCTCTCGTCGGAAGTTATTCTTCCACGCTTAAGACCTGGACGGAGATAATTGAGCCATCTCATCGTGCAACTCTTGCCACTTCTCTTCAATCCGACCGCTTTGGCAACGAAACTCCAACCACCTGCGCTATACAGGTTTACGTAGTGTTGGAGATTGGAGTTAATTTCTCCACTCCTCATGCATACAGCAGTTAACAATTAGTTAGAGATCAGTTAGTTAACAAGTAGTTAGTTAAACTATTAGAGAAGCAGTTAGACAAACAGTTCTTTCAAGCAGTTAGACGCAGTTAAACAATTAGTTTATTTTCAGTTATTTTTGCCAAGAAAATCTATTTATAGATGCCTTGGGCGGAGCATTGTAAGAAAGGGAAAAAGAAGATCAATAAAATATTTTTTTGAAGAATTGCAGTAACAATCTTGTTTCAGTTCTTGTTTTCTATGTTATTTGCTTTGTTTTCTGACTATCAAAGTGGTATCAGAGCCAGGTTAGGAAAGGAGTGAAGCGCAACAGTCACAGTCCAACGCGTGAAGGAAGAGCCGACAGGGAGCACCAAGGAGTCCAAGGCCGACAACCCTGACGGATATCGTCAACCTAACCGACGTCGGCACCATTTACCTGACCGACCTCGGCAGACCCACCGACGTCGACGACTGTACATGGAATAAAAGAACCAGCCGAGCCTTTGAAAGGTAGCGCCCAGCCCGTGGAGTAATTTTTTTTTTTAAAAAGTCAGATCGTGGAAGAAGCACAGTAAAGAAGTATGATTTAGTCATTTCAACATGAGACATGACAATGAATAACAATATTTTTCAGCCTCAAATTCTCATTTTTAATGGTAAAAATTATGATTTTTGGGCAATTAAGATGAAAACTTTGTTTTGCTCACAAGAAGTTTGGGATCTGGTAGAAAATGGTTTTGTAGAATAGCAGGACGAGGTAGTCCATTTGGCATTAACTCGAGCACAAAAGGATGAGCTTAAGGAGAATAGGAAAAAAGATGCAAAAGCTTTATTTATAATCCAACAGGGACTAGATGAATCAAATTTTTTCAGAGTTGCAGTAGCAACGAGATCCAAAGAGGCATGGAAAATCTTGGAGACTACTTATAAAGGTAATACAAAGGTAAAAATTGCTAAATTACAAACTCTTAGGAGAAGTTTTGAAAATTTACAAATGAATGATTCAGAGTCTATAGACCAGTTTATGGGTCAAGTGTTGAATATAGTGAATCAAATTAGATCTAATGGAGAAACAATTACGGATCACAAGATCATAGAAAAAATACTCAGAATTTTACCCAATAAATTTGATGCAATAGTTGTAGCTATTGAGGAAAGCAAGGACTTGGAACAATTATCTATAGATGAATTAATGGGTTCTTTGTTAACACGTGAATCCAGAATGAATAGGAATAACAAAACTTCTCTTGAGAATGCTTTCAAGTCACAGGTATCATTTGGCAGAGGAAGAGGAAGAGCAAGGTCAAACTTTAGAGGAAGAGGCAGAGGCAAAACTGTAAGGAACAATGCAGATCAAGGTGAACACAGTAATCAAAACTACAGTAGTAGAGGACGTGGCAACAATCACTTCCAGCAAAGTTCACAGAGGTTTGATAAATCTAACATTCAATGTTATTATTAAAAAAAAATTGGACATTATGCAAGTGACTGTAGAAGAAAACAAGGATATGTGGACAAGCAAAATGTTAATTACATAGGTGAATCTAGTTCTAATCTAGGTGAAACTAGCTTATTTCTCACTTGTCATGTTACTCAAGAAAAAGCTAGAGATATTTGGTTCTTAGATAGTGGATGCAGTAATCATATGATAGGGAATAAAGATTTTTTTGCTAGTCTTGATGATTTTGTAAAATCTGAAGTTAAATTAGGAAATGATATCAAAGTGGATGTAATGGGTAAAGGTGTAATAAATGTTTTGGAAAAGAATGGTGAAAGAAAGTTTATACCTGATGTTTATTTTGTATCTGGACTAAAGCATAATCTTATGAGTATTGGACAGTTAGTACAGAAAGGTTACAAAGTATCTTTTATGGATAATGTTTGCACAATACTAGACAAGTTTCCAAGTGACAGGTTGATAGGAAAAGTGGAGATGACCAAGAATTGGATGTTCCCTCTTTGAATTCAGTGCATCCAAGGAAAAGAGGAAACCCACTACAAATCCATGCAGTTAGACCAATCATGGCTATAGAACTTAAGGTATGGACATTTACATTTTGGAGGTTTGAATTTGTTACAAGAGAAAAATATGGTGAAGGGTTTACCACCAATAGTAAAGCCAGGAAGTTCATGTGACAGTTGTATTCTGGCAAAACAACATAGAGAAAGCTTTCTAGTAGGAGCCTCATATAAAGCAAAGGTAATATTGGAGCTAGTCCATAGTGATTTATGTGGACCAATGCAATCTACATTATTTGTAGGTAGTACTTACTTTCTAACTTTCATTGATGACTTTAGCAGAAAGACATGGATATATTTTCTCAAAAATAATTCTGAAGCCTTTGAAAAGTTTAAAGAATTTAAGACAATGGTTGAAAAGCAGAGTGGCTATTACATCAAGGTACTTAGACTAGATAGAGGAGGTGAATATATGTCTTATCAATTTCAAGATTTTTGCAGATATCATGGCATCAAAAGGCAATTGACTACAAGGTACACACCACAGCAAAATGGTGTAGCAGAAAGAAAGAATAAAACAATCATGGAGATGGCTAGAAGCATGTTGAAGGCCAAACACTTGTCAAATGAATATTGGCCAGAAGTAGTAGCATGTGCAGTGTATATTATGAATAGAAGCCCAATAAAGAGTGTCAGAGATCGAATTCCACAAGAAGCGTGGAGTGGTAAGAAACATAGTGTACATCATTTCAGATTTTTTGGTTGTATAGCATTTTCTCTTATACCATCTAAATTGAGAAGAAAACTTGATGATAGAGGTGAGAAATGCATTTTTATTGGCTATAGTGAAGAATCAAAGGCTTATAAGTTGTATAACCCTATTTCAAAGCAAGTGATTATTAGCAAGGATGTTGAATTTAAGGAAGAAGAAGCATGGGATGGTAGCACCATCACAATTAGAGCACCAATTCCACAAAATGAAGAAGAATCTAAAGAACAAAATTTACAAGGAGATCGATCCTCTCCACAAGCAGGAACAAGCACTCCAATAAGAACACCTAGGAGGTATGAACAAGGTGAATCATCTAGTTATGCATGTCATCCAACACCAAATTCACAAGTGATGAATCAGATCCAACTCTTGCAACTTTAAGATCAATAATTAAAGGTAAGAAAATGAGAAACTTGAATGAAATTTATAATCAAGAAGAAGATAAATTAGATTTGGTTTAAAATTTTGCTCTTTTCACTCATGATCCTATGTATTATGAAGAAGCAGTTAATGAAGAACATTGGATAAGATGAAGACATGAATGCCATTGAAAAAAATCAAACATGGGATCTAACTAATCTACCTGAAGGTAAGGATTGTATAGGAGTCAAATGGGTTTATAAGACTAAATTTGATGCAGATAAAAATGTTGAATAATTAGTAGCAAAAGGTTTTGGACAAGAACATGGAGTTGATTATAATGAAACATTTGCTCCAGTTGCTGGACTTGATACTGTTAGAATGGTTTTATCAATAGTTGCTCAAAATAATTGGTATGTATATCAAATGGATGTAAAATCAGCTTTTTTGAATGGTTTTCTAGATAAAGAAGTGTATGTGAAATAGCCCACACGTCATGAAGTGCAAGGACATGAAGAAAAATTCTATAGATTGAAGAAGGCCCTTTATGGTCTCAAGCAAGCACCAAGAGCATGGTATAGTAGGATTGATTCATACATGACAAATAATGGATTCAACAGAAGCAATAGTGAGCCTACTTTGTACACAAAAATCAACAAAGAAGGTCAGATTTTGATTGTGTGTTTATATGTTGATGATTTAATTTTCACTGAAAATTTGTCTGTAGACACATTTAAATCAGCAATGAAGAAAGAATTTAAAATGACAGATTTGAGATTAATGAAGTATTTTTTGGGCATAGAAGTTGTACAATCAAAGAAAGAAATTTTTATCTGTCAAACTAAATATGCAAAAGATGTGTTAAGGATATTTAAGACGCTGAATTGTAAACTAGCACCTACACCAGTTGCTACAGGTACCAAACTTAGCAAAGAAGACCAAGGGTCTAATGTTGATTTTATAACATTCAAAAGACTAGTTGGCAGTTTGATGTATTTTACAGCTACACGACTAGATATCATGTATGGGCTTAGTTTAATCTCTAGATTCATGGAGTCACCGAAAGACTCACATTGGCAAGTTAGAAAAAGGATATTGAGATATGTGGCAGGAACTACAAAATATAGAATTTTATATTCCACAACTAATGATTTTAATTTGATTGATTTTACTAATAGTGATTTCGCAGGTAGTGTTGATGACAGGAAGAGTACTTCTGGACATGCCTTTCTTTTAAGCACAGGGGTGGTCACATGGGCATCCAAAAAGCAACCTATAGTGACACTTTCATTAGGTGAAGCAGAGTATGTAGCAGCCATATCAGCAGCATGTCAAGCAACTTAGATGAAGAGAATATTGATAGATTTATTACAAGCACAAAAGGATTCAACAACAATCTTTTGTGACAACAAATCAGCAATTGCATTATCAAAAAAATCATGTTTTTCACAAGAGGGGCAAGCACATTGATACAAGATTTCACTTTATCAGAGAGTTAGTGAACAATGGAGAAATCCATCTGGAATTCTGTATATTTGAAAATCAATTGACAGATATATTCACAAAGGCATTAGCAAAAGAGACCTTTGATTATTTAAGACAAAATTTAGGCATTGTAAATGCTGAAGTTGTTAGTGGTAGAAATTAAGGGGGAGTGTTGGAGACTAGAGTTAATTTCTCCACTCCTCATGCATGCAGCAGTTAACAATTACTTAGAGATCAGTTAGTTAACAAGTAGTTAGTTAAACTGTTAGAGAAGCAGTCAGACAAACAGTTCTTTCAAGCAGTTAGAGGCAGTTAAACAATTAGTTTATTTTTAGTTATTTTTGCCAAGAAAATCTATTTATAGATGCCTTGGGCACAGCATTGTAAGAAAGGAAAAAAGAAGATCAATAAAATCTTTTTTTGAAGAATTGCAGTAGCAATCTTGTTTCAGTTCTTGTTTTCTATGTTATTTGCTTTGTTTTCTGACTATCACGTAGGCCGTCAGCTTGATATCTTCCCCAGAAGTCCAGGGACTTCTCCTAGTCTCTTCTTCCTCGTTTTCCGAAACAGTCGTTGCGTAATTCGTTTTCGCCATTGTTAACACCAACAGCTTAATTTATTTCTAACAAAGATAGCTTCTATTTCTATGTGGGAATGAATATATATATATATATATATATATACACACACACACTCCGTCTTCGCTAATACTCCACAATGTGAGTTCTAGGAAGCTTACTATAAGTAGGATACAGCTTGATTTGTATAAAAGATATAGCAGACGTAAACACATGCGTTCACAGGTTCTAGAAAGGTTTCAAAGATAACGGACAACGAATCCTGTTATACTTTTACACTTATGTTCAACAGCAAGGTGGCCCAATCGGGTAACGGGATAAAATTCAACAAATCTGGCCTACCGCCTTGCAATGTAACACAATCTGGAAATTTACAACAGAAAAACTTGATGGGCCATAACTAAGCTATATAAAATTCTACTCGTTACTTGACTGAAGACACGTATATAACACAGTGTGACCCGTAAAAAAATGTATGAGCTTTGTAGCAATAAATAAATTCAGAATTTTCTGTATGCTGTTTTTTCGTTGGGCTTTAGAGTACAATGGACTGTAAGGAAACATGACTAAATTCATTTGACTAAATAAAAGGTCTGATTTCTCATTAATGTTTTGGAATCCCTAAGCATTTTTTTATGAGAGGAAAACGATGGGAAATAAGGATAGTCTGCACCGGCAAGAAAAGCTTCATCTTTTTCCAAAGCCCCACAGATTATTCTCGTCCTTGTCTCCCACCTTAATGAGGTGACCTGGACGGCTATTCAAATAGAAAAAAGATTAAAAAAAAAGTAGACTGTTCTCATTGTTTTTGACCATACAGCATTGCCACGTAGTGTTTTGATCGAATGCGCACAACGGTTGATAGACAATGCACAAATCATCAAAAGGGGTTTCACAATATACATCTGAAAAATATAGCCATATATGTTGGAATTGGCGAGCCACTCACAACAACATTCAAACATACAGATCATAACATTCAAGTATAATTGACAAGAACAAACTAAAACATCTTCTATTATCATTCACTGAACTAATTCAAGAGATTACAGTCATTTCACAATGGACAAATCTCTTAAGAGCTACTGGTGCTCAAACAGTGAATTAATCTTAATGGCCATTTTGAGGCCCATACACATTCCTTACCATTGCTTACCCCCTGAGTTGCTGTTGTTTCTGGCTGCCATACATGACTCAACATTCACCTTAACTCATTCTATCAATTGAGGCTGGGATGCACCTCGTGCATTCATAATTCATAGCAGTTGTATATATTTATATTAATCATTAAAATGATCTAAATGCAATTAGATATCTCAAAAAGTCTTGGCAGATGATATAAAGCAAATGAACAGATGGATACAACAAAACAAATATAGAATAGTTTAACTTGCATTAATCTTTGCCAAATGTGTTATAGACTTTTCAATCTCTATGCCAGTTAACCAACGCTATTCTCCTATTCAATCATTTCCTGCATACAAAATAGCAGAGCTTCGTTGCTTGTAGTTTGCCTTCATACACATATATTAAAAACAGAGTATATGATTTATTGATTTTTAGAAAACAAAGCAATTGGTAGCATAGTCAAGATGACTCTAGATGCAATTCCAAGGAGAGAGAGAATGACTTTAAAATGTATTAAATAGGGCACAAAAAACAACAGAGCAAACGTATATTCAGAAGAGATTTCATGCTATCATTAATATTAAATATTTAATGAAAATTGGCAGTGGCATAGTTGTGGCGACATGATGTGGCAGAGGAGATTAATACAACTGAGTTGTAGGTCCACGTCTGCCAACACTCCTCCTTAATATTCACTACCATGTATATCAGTTATCCCTATGCTTTCCCAGAGATGCTCAAACATGTTCTCTGCAAGTGACTTTGTAAAGATGTCTGCAAGTTATTCTTTAGACTTACAAAACTCAAGATATATATGACCATTGTTCACCAATTCATGAATGAAACGATATCTAGTATCTATATGCTTGTTGCATTTATGAAAAAAATGATTTTTAGACAATGCAATGGTTGAATTGTTGTCAGAATATATATTTGAATGTCCTTGAGTATGCCTCAAATCTAAAAGTAATCTTCTCATCCATATTGCCTGACAAGCCACTAATGTGGCTGCAATGTATTCCACTTTGATTGATGAATTGCTTCTTTGATGCCTATCAGATAGCACCTGATCCAAGATGAAAAATATAACTTGATGTATTTTTTCCATCATCCATGTTACCTCCACAATCACTATCTATGTAACCAATCAGCTTGAAGTCATTTGATGGAGTAAACATGATCCCAAAACACTTTGTTCTAGCTATATATCTCAATATTCTTTTCCCAGCTTTCTAATGAGACTCTTTTGGATTATCTTATGAATATTGAGATAAGACTAACCCCATACATAATGTCTGATCTTGTGACAGTTAGATGCATGAGGCTGCCAACAAATCTCTTGAATAAAATTTCATCAACACTTGAACTTTTATCCTCTTTGCTAAGTTTTAAATCCATTGCAACCAGTATAAGAGATGAACTAACATTCAACATCTTAAACATTTTCAACAAATCATTAGCATACTTTGATTGACATATGAATTTCTTTTGCTTGAATTGATATACTTCTATGCCTAGAAAGTATCTCATAAGCCCCAAATTAGTCATCTCAAATTCAGTTTTCATGGCTGCCTTAAATGATTTAATTGACAAGTTTTTGGTAAAAATCAAGTTATCCACATACAAACATACTACCAAGATATGTCCTTCATTAACTCTGACATTCAAAATTGGTTCTTTTCCACATTTGCTAAATCCATTGTTCATAAAATATGAATCTATTCTACTATACCAAGCTCTAAGAGCTTGCTTCAATCCAGATAAGGTCTTTTTCAACTTGTAGACCTTATGCTCTTCTCCTTTAACTTCATAAACAGGTGGCTATTTTATGTAAACTTACTCTTCCAAAATTCCATTAAAGATTTTTGATTTGACGTCTATTTGATAAACCTTCCAACTGTTTTGTGTTATAATAGATAACACCATTCTAACAGTGTCAAGTCTTGTTATAGGTGCAAATGTTTTATTATAATCTATGATTGGTTATTGTGTGAATCCCTTAACTACTAGTCTTGTTTTATGTTTCTAAACTTTCCCATCTGCATTAAACTTTATTTTATAAACCTATTTTCCTCCAATCAAAACCTTTCCTTCATGAAAATCTACAAGATCCCAAGTTTGATTATTTTCAATTGATTGAATTTCTTCATCCATAGCTGCAATCCAATTGTTATATTTAATTGCATCCTCAAATTGAATTGGATCAGCTTGTGTTAGAAATGCAAAATCAAAATATAAATCCATATTTATAGGTTCTTGTGACTCATCATAAATTTCCTTAAGACTATGGGTCTTGTTTGAAGTGTTTATTGACCATGATCCCAATGATGTAATTGTTGGATTAGATGATTCACTATTATTATTAATAGCTAGAGTAGATGGATTTGTAGTGGTAGGTGCCTTAGAAGGCATTGTAGGAACATTTGCTTGTGGAGATTGAGAAACATTTGCTTGTGTAGTAGGATTCACTCTTTGAATTTCACTATCCTTATTCTCATGTGGAACATTGGCTGCAATTGTAGTTATTTTGTCAATGATTTCATCCCATGCTTTTTATTCAAAAAAATATACATCACAACTGATTATTACCTTCTTTGTAATTGGATTTTATAATTTGTATGCTTTGGCATACTTTTTCTTATTTTTCTTGAGTAAATCATTCTCTACTTGTGACAATTCTTGATATGCCTATTGGTTTGCTAATTCAAGGAACCCATTTTTAACTAAATCCTAAACACCTTGTGAGCAGAATAAAGTTTTCATTTTTATACTCCAAAAATCATAATTTTTTCCATTAAATATTGGTATTCAAGGTTGAGAAATACTACCACTTATTCTTACCATAGCTTCTCCAAATAAAACTAATCTCCTTAAATTTACTTTCAGGTGAGAGTTTATCCTTTTAAAATCTATACCTTACATTAGAGTTTTTGTGAGCAACTTCTACTAGAATGAATTACTAAAACCTCTCCTTGGAATGATTGTAAATGCTTCCGTTGCACCCTTTGATCTAACCTATCTCTCTCAATGGTTTGCTAATTGCTTGCTCTGATACAAGTTTGATGGATTGATCCTATAGAAAAATAGATTAAATAAAGTAAATGAATAGATATATACAAATATAGAATAGTTTAACTTGCATTAATATTTTCCAAATGTGTTATGGAATTTTTAATCTCTATGCAAGTTAAGTTGCACTATTCTACTATTCAATCATTTTTTGTATACAAAATAGTAGAGATTCACTACTTGTATTTTGCCTTCATACACGTATACTAAAAATAGAGTATATGATATATTGATTTTTATAAAATAGAGCATTTGGTAGCATAGTTAGGAAGACTCTAGACACAAATCCAAGGAGAGCGAGAGAATGCCTTTAAAATGTATTAAAGAGGGCACAATAAATAACTGAGTAAAAAGATATTCAAAAGAGATTTCATGCTATCATTAATATAAAAAAATTTAATGAAAATTTGTAGTGACATTATTGTGGAGACATATGACATGGTAGAGGAGATTAATACGGCTGAGATGTAGGTCCACGTTTATCAACAGAAGAAGCTAGAAGTGCTTTATGAGAGAGTAAATGTAATAAAGTTATAACTGTCCATAACATATCCTTCATAGATTTTAGGATCACAAAAAATAAAATAATCTTTAGGAATTAAATGTTGACAAAATTGATTGATATCTAGATGACTTGTTTAGGTTATGTGTCTCCAACATTATCCCCCATAAGCGAAACTATTAGTATACTTGTTGAAATCGGTCCATGCTATGGACTTCAAACTAAATGATAACTATTATTCTTATCATCACACCCTAATTAGCTTTGAACGATCAAACTAAGATGCTTCTTCAAGAGCTTACAAAGATAACTTCAAACATAACATTTATAGCTTTCCCATATAAACCTTCCTCCATTGAAATACATGCATAAAATAGTCAAACACTAAACATGATAGATACACATTTTTAGAGCTACAATGCTCATTTTTTAAACAACATTCAACACTTTCATTAAAAAATAAAATGACCAGCACTATAGGCTCATTTTTAAATATGTGAATAAAAAAATACATTTTGTCATCATTTTATCAACTTGATTCATCAACAGGATAAATGCTTCTACTTTATTTGGCTATATTACCTTTACATGAGCTCCTTTATTCATGAATAGTTCTCACAACTTTGGATTCAAATATTTTGTTATCTCCTTTGATTAGAATTGTCTCTCCATTATCCAATGGTCTTTAATGAAATTTTCTATTCCTTGTATTTCTTTCAAACAACTTGATTTCTTCTTGGTTTATTTGTCTTGTAGGTAGACTTCTATCTAGGTGGTACATTGACCTCCTTTATTTAGTTTAGAACACCATAGATATTTATTCACTTTATAAGAATAGATTCTCAAGGATTCAACCTTTACTCAGTTCCCTTATTCATCCAAATGCCTTTAATGACTTACTCCCTTACTTCTACAGATTACTTTATTCCTCATAGGCTCTCTTCTCCCACATCATTTGCCATCCCTTGCTCATAGAGCTCTCCACACTCCTCTTACTCTTCTTGTCATTGATGCCCTTGGAAATCTTCTTCTAGCTTGCTATGATTGGTTGAAGGTAGATGCTTATGAATTTAGCTCTAATGAACCTCTATGGGACACATAAACTAGTTGAAATTGAACATCTCAACCTAGTTCCAAATGACAATGGCTCCTTGTATTTGTAAAATTCTTCATCTACTGATGTTAGCTTTCAAAACATGGTTTCAACTTTATATAGACACTGTACAACATTTTTAACCAATCCAAAACCAGAGATAACCTAATATATTATGCTCAAATGGATAACAACACGCCCTATGCAAAATACACAGGCTCAAGAAAGATATGATGCTTCAAAACACACACACACACACACACACACACACACACACACACACACACACACACACACACACACACACACACACACACACACACACACACACACACACACACACACACACGCACGCACGCACGCACACACGCACACATATATGGACACAAACTTGAAACACGCTGCACCTTGGAATAACAATTAATAGGCAATCTAATATATCCACAAAAGCTTAAATAGACAACTAAGCAACCTTTGGCTATGATACCAAATGTTGGAATTGACAAACCACTCATAGAAACATTTAAAAACAGAGATCATAAAAACCAAGTATAATTGATAAGAACAAATTAAAACATCTTCTATTATCATTTAGTGAACTAATTCAAGAGATTACAATCATCTCACAATGGAAAAATTTCTTAAGAGTTGTTGGTGTTCAAACAATGAATTAATCTTAATGGTTATTCTGAGGCTCATCCACATTCCTTACCATTACTTACCACTAGAATTGACTTTTCTTATGGGTGCCATACATGGCTCAACATTAACTTTAACTTATTCTACCAGCTGCAGATGGGATGCACCTTGTGCATACATAATTCATAAAATTTGTATTTATTTATATTGATCATTAAAAATATCTAGATGTAATTAGATATATCAAAAAGTCTTATAATAGGCTATAAGTTCTATACGAGAGAGTAAATTCAATAAAATTATAACTATCTATAACATATCCATGCAATAAAAGAAAATAGTAAGAAGTAAATGCCAACAACACTGATTGAAAACTAGATGACTTACTTAGGCTGGATGTTTAGGTTATGTGTCTCTAATAATAATTATAATGTAATATAATTAATGTATAAGAATGCCTCTAATAGACATATAGATTTTGTAAAAAAATATCTAGATTTTCACTCCCTTCTATACTCTTAAAGGATTGAAAATTAATGTGGAAGTAGTCTCAAAGAAAACTCAATATATTTTTTTAGATTAGAGAAGTGTAATACATACATACATACATACATACATACATACATACATACATACATACATATCAAACCATTTGATTTTAGCCATCACAAAAATTGGTGCATCAATCTTGGCAGATTGAGTTTTGATTTTGACAATAAATTTGAATCTTTGTTAGATGATGTCAGATCTTTTAAAAAATTAGTTATCACTTTGATTCATGTCTTCTAATTAGAATATTTTCTTGAATTTTTATTATGATATATAGATCTTTTAGAATTCTTTCTTATTTTTTTCAAAAATTTAATCTACTCGAACAGATTTTACAAGAACATAAAAGATAAATATAGTTATGATGGGCTTTCCTCAGTCAAACCCATGTTCTTAGATAACTTGACAATCAACAATTATATAATCTATCAAGCAATCTAATGTAATATGAATATCTTGACCCCTATCTTTAAACATGAAATGTAAATAACTAGTAAAAACTACATTTTCTTTCACTATTCAATTTATATTTTAGAATAAAGGATCCATACATTTTAGTAGATGACAAGAATGTAATAAATAAGAGAGTGCAATAATTTATGGGAGCTAACTTTAGATTTCTTACTTTTTGAACTCTTTTCTAAATATATGAATATTCTTTTGTGTAAATAAGTTTTTTATTTTTAATTAAACCTTTTTTCATAAAAAAATGATAATAAAGAAATGAAAAACAATGATAAATAAATAAAAAATTTAAAATAAAAATTAGTGGACCCACAAGACACAAGTAACCAAGATCAAATGACTCAACCGAAATTTAACCACTGAATTTCTGAAACAACCCAAAGTAAAGATGTTGATTGACTTAAAACCTTATAAGCATGTGATGTCACACTAAGATAAGTAATTACCATTTTTAAAACTAAATCGATAGGTTAGAATTTCATTGAATGAAGTCTTGGTGCAATTGAAGGGTCATGGTTTTGAGTCTAGGTGTGTCAATCCCGTAAACTCAGAATAAACAAATCTCTTTTGAAAACTATATTAAAAAATAATTTCACATTTTGATAAAACCAAAAGTATACTTCCAAGTGGTATCCCATAATCTATTTTTCAACATATAATGACATGTATCCTTGGATAAATTTGGCAACCAATTAGAAGTAGGTTTTGCATAGCCATGGATGTACACATTTTGGACTTACAACTTTACATTAGAGTGTGTATATAAGATGTCACACTTGAAATCAAAAATAGGTTTGTACAGGAATGGATGTACACATTTTAAAATTATAGCTTTACATTAGAGTGGGTATATAGGATGTCACACTCTAAGTTATATGCAAATAGTCATGAAATTTGCTCGGAACAAATATGGAATATGAAGGAAAATATTGATCAATTTATTTTTTTAATGGAAAGAATGGATGAATTATGGAATATAGATGAAAAAAATTACATACTTAGAAAGGTATTTTTCATACAATAATTTTTGATTAAAAAAATAGATATGGAGTAACAAAATATTTCCTTTTTATATATCTCCTCTCCTTTTGGGGAACAACAAAATCTATTCCAATCTCCATCCCATAATATAAATAATAAACTATTAGAAAATATTCTTCCCATATATCTTCCTCACCCTTGCCTTATTTAGTTTTATAGCACTATGAATTTAAAAAAACTAAATATCTTTGATATTATGTTCATCAAACATCATATGCTTCTCCTTTATTAAGGGAGGTTTTAAATTTTACAAAGTGAAATATGTACATTTCATATTTAAAGGTATTAAACTAATTTTTTATTAGTATAAAAATTTATATTTTATATTAGAGTGATAAAAATATATTATCTGATTAAATATTAATTTAATTTATTTATACTTATATACTTGATTTTTATTTGACATTTATTTAATCAGTTATCTTTATATGATATTGACCCTTTAAAATTTTGTTATTGACTCACAAGAAATTGTAATTATTTTTATCAAACTATTTCATATCATTTTATGATTGTCACTCAGTTTCACGCCAACTATTTTTTATTTTTTGAGATAGGTTTACACTATGTAAATAGGTTCATCATCCTAGACTCATCTACTCATAATGGACATGTCTTTGTACCTTTAATAGTTAGTTTTTTAAATTTGAAATTCCCATAAGGGTAAACCCACACATTTTTCAAGCCAATTAAATAAAATTCCCCAAAAGAGTTCCATATATGAATATATGAAGTCTAATAATTTTACTTCTCTTTAGACCTCTTCCCATGGGCGCACATTGAGAGAAACTTATCAAAAGATTTGAAATCTGAAATCCCATAAAGGATAAATCATTGAGATAAGTTTTATTCACTATTTATTAGATCAGGTCACAATTTTTCAAGTGTTTAAATTAATACTCATGATTGCATAACATAATAGTTTTGCATAGAGTTGTGCACACTCAACTAGGTACGAGAATTACATACAACTTGATTTTATTGTTGAAGTATTTGATATGTAATAAACACATACTCATATTGGGATGGATAAAGTTATCTCAACCCATTACTTTCTTCTGTTATCTTAGTTCACAGTTAAATTGTAATGCACAATTAGGGTTTGAAGTAAGCAGAAGGCAAATAGATATTTTTAAAAATATTTACAATCATCCAAATCTATAATGATAGATTTTAGATGTAGGCATATAATATAGTAATATCATAGGCTAAAAATTTTACACATGAAAAATTTCTACTCATAATACAATATCATGGGTGCAACCCTATCCACCTAACATGGATTTTTCTAATTAGACACAAACTCTATTTCTAGACCTGAGTAATCACAAGGTTATTCCTGTGAATTTTAGATGTGTTTACCTTTTTAGATGCCTACATTCATTGAAAAAAAATAAAATAAAATTCCATTTAGTGATTTAAAAAAATAGTATATTATTATATTTAGCTAGTTATAATCAGATTTGTGTAATTATTATATATATTTATCGATAAGATTTATTCGATAGTAGTATACTATTAGCATCACATTAAACCAAAAAAATATAAAACTATTAGGAATAAAAGGTGATATAATATGATATAATTTACTCTACATGTCAATGAAATAAAATATAAAATACACATTTTTTTGGATTAACTGGTGGAATCATCTAGTAATCTGGTTCAACATTTTTTGGATGTTGGTACCCAAATTCCACACACCAAATTTTTTGAATAAACCAAAATTTAAACATGAGACCTGAGTGACCTATACACTTTTTCATATCATGACACATGTATGTTAATTGATAACATACTTAACCAATATGATCTAAGTGAGTAGTTATTACCTTAATGATATTATTCTTCATGTATTTTAATAATAATTATAAGGTAAAAGAGAACATGTAATGTTTTATAACTTATTTTTATCTCATAGGTCTTATCACCTGATTATATATTTTTTAAATAATTAAAATATTTGACAAATAATTTATTTAAAATATTAATTTTTAAATTATGTTTTAAGTTACACAATTAAAAAAAAATGATTCTATATTCATAAGTAGTTGGGGCAAATTTGTAGGTTTTTTTTTAATAAATAAATAGAGTATGTCTAGGAGCATACATTGATTAACTAAAAGAATTCCTTTCTCTTGCTATGAATTAATAAGACCAAATAAAAAAAAGTAACAAGCCCAAGTCAATCATCTCAAATTACTTCATTAACTATGTTTTTATATCGTGAATCTACTTGATAGAATTCCCTATAATGATTATGACATCAATATAGAGAATTGAAATTAAAAGTTTATCATCTAATTTATTTATGTAGACTATGGGATTCAAGGGACTCTATGTACAACCATAGTTTATTAATAATGTGTCTATCTTTTCATACCAAGGCTGATAAGCTTGTTTAAAACCATTTAAGTATTTTTTCAATTTGCACACATAGTTGGAGTTCTCATAATTGATAGCCTTGGGAGATTGTGCCATGAACATTTCCACCTATAAATAACCTGACAAAAAAATGATTTTAACATCCATTGGATCAACTTCACACCCCTTTCTTACATATAATGAAAGTAATATCCTGGTGGAATTTTTATACACAATATTTTTCACTTTATCATTTTCTGGCACTTTTTACTTTAGTGACTTGTCAATGCATAAATATCCCTAAGTTCACACCTTAAAAGGTGAACCAAGAATGGGGTGGGAAAGGTCTGTGGTGCTTTATGAGAGATGTTTCTATTATTTCTTTATCACAATATAAGTAGTATCAGTTTGACCTACTCTAAGTATTTATCCATCTATTTCTCTTATTTATCTCTTTTCTACATTTCTTAGCTTCCCTATATCCTATGGTATTAGCTTGGTCATTTTATGCCTTTTCCCTTTCTGTATTATATCATGTAGGTTGATATAGTTTAGAATGTGTGTACTGACATTTGTACTTTATTGGCCTAAACTATACCATTGAATTAGAGTATAGGGTTGGTTTTGGGTATTAAAATTGTATATATAGGGTTCACATTTAATTAATACCATATACAATATCAATCATTAAATCTGATTTCACTCACACACCTTCCCTATGTATCATTTGTGAGAGTTAGTTGTGTATAACTTTATTTTGAAGAATATTTTCTTGTGATGCCATTAAAGCTTAATAGGAGGAGTCATTGGGAGTTGTTAACTAAAGGTATCTAGATCTTGATCAAACCATTTGATGTCTTCAACCTATAACATTATCTTTTAAAGCTCCACTTGAGCCAAGGGAGAGATTGAAGCAATGACAGGTGCACCCCAATGTAAGCATTTATATCCTTAGACTCTTTCATTTATTTATTTATTAAATTAGATATAGTTTATTTCTTTGTTGATGAATGTATGTGTATCCTTGTTTGCGATTTCTCTATAATGAATAATTTTTTATAGCCATAGGATTACATAAACTTTCCATAAATCACTTTATGTTTCATATCTCCCCATTTGGTTGACCATGTAATTTAGCTAATTGAAATCAATTTAACCCATCTTTTAGTTTAGTTTATACTTTATACAACCATTTACATTTGTTGAGGTCTAGTAAGAGCTACATCCTTGTGTAAGATGCTTACGATTTGGAGCTTTTTCCTAATGAAATTCATTGTATATGTTACCCTCTACTATATTTATGGAATGCATTGGTCCTTACTTGGTTAGTATACACATTGGTTAACTTGGTGTGGATTTTATCCCTCCTTTATTTGGATCAATTACATGTTTGCCTTTTCAGCTTCATATGAAAATATTTCAAACCATCAACCTAGTTATACCATCGAATCTAATATAGATTTATTCATATTTGTGAATAGTGTTGGCTAGCACAATATTGTTGTGTCTATCGATATCATATTGACTAGACCGATAAATTTATCTATACATTTACAACTATATCAGTTAGCTTGATATAATTTTGTGTAGTTAGTTTTCATTTATCAAATTTTGGACTATATGGGCTAGCCTGATACTATTTTTTTTTGCTTATTTTTATTTGTTGCATGTTGTATAATATAGATCTCAATATTTTTTTTAAATTTTGTTTTCCCTATAAGCTATGTTCTTGTGATTTTAAAAGTACGTAGTTTATATCATTACAGGCCAAGTAGTTGTCAATTTTACATTCAATGTGATGTTATGGGTACTAACCTAATATTCAATCCATTAGAAAACACTATACATAGAATTTAGTTTCTGTGTACCTCATGGTATATTAGAAATGCCTAAAGATTATTTATTTTGAGATATATGAATCCAACCATCTATTATTTTTGTATTGCACAAGTGCCAAGTGGTTGTCAGCTTTACATGGACCATGGCTTGATGGATATTAAATTATTACTCAATCCATTTGAAATCACTATACATAGAATTTAATTTACGCGTACCTCATGGTATATCATTAATGCTTGATAAATTTTTTTTGATCTATGTGAGGATATCCATTTGTTTGATTCTATAGTGTATTGGTAAGTGGTTAGCCCTAGGATGTTACTCTCAACATATCTCAAAGACAAGATATATGGCCATAAGTATGGTGGAATCCTCCATGGTTAATTATTTCATAGTTTTATTTGATATATTACAAATAATATAAAAATATTTAAGAGTCTACAAATCAATCAAATCATGTTTAGTATACCTCCCTATCTTGATTTTCATAAATACTTACATTAAATTTTGTCTTGCTTGTCTTATAGGCCATATCGACCATCCTAATACCATTCTTAGTGTGTTTAAAATGCATTGGATAAACTGATTTGGCTTTTTTTTGGTTCCTTGACTACATTGGTTAGCCACATAAATTCTAAATCTACCATCATTATACCAATTATATCAGCCTACCTAATATAGTTCTTTCTTTATGCCAACTGTATCAGTCAACTTGATACACTTATTTAAATTTTTCAAGTGTATTAGATAACCTAAAATGTTTTTTTTATTATCATCATATTCCATTGGCTAGGTTAATATGGTTTGATTTTCTCAATTACAGTTCCAAAATGTATCACCTAGGTCAATACCATCTATTTCCTTTATAATTAAATCCATCATCCAACCTAGTTTAGTTAATTTTTAATCTTCCACTATAGAGTATGCATTTTATCATTCCAAATATAAACCCCATTAGGATTAAATAGAACTAAAAAATTCTTATAAAATACCTAAAATGCATCTACAGGTTATAACTTGACCCAAGACTATGATACACACAATTTTCATGTGTCTTCAACTCAATCTATGAGTTACGAACCACTTGTCAATCCTAATACCATTAGACATGAAATAATACCTCAATTTAATATTTAATTTTAAGATGAGTATAATTGAAATCATACATATGAAATGGTTATATATCTTCTCGAGTACCGAAGTAAAAGGGGAAGGACACTACATTGACTTATCACCTCATGATGGCATCTCATGTGGAAATACCTCATTCCCCTAATCCTAGTTTTTCTACTAGAGTTGGGGAAATTTGGTACATAACTTCCTCATTTCTCTCTTCATCCACCATGTGTACAATTTCTACTAACATGGTGGGTCTTTTATTTAGTGGGTTTAATCTAATCACCCATGTTATACCAATGTTAATACTAGATCTAGCACATCCCACCAAGTTAATCAAACTTTTAATTTTAGTCAAAACACTCTTGATTCTCAAAAAATCATGTTACAAGTCATGAACCAAATGGTTAACTTTCAAGATAATACTATTTCCTAGATGATGTAAATGCAAAATCAACTTTAGAAAATGTAAAATATCACTCCAAAAATACAAAGGGGAGAACAAAATATAATTTCCCCCCATGCCTCACCCATCAGCCTGCTCCCCCTACCTCCCCCATCTTATATATGCTCACAAAAATATCATTCTACTACCTCAAATTCATAGTAAAACTATTAAACATCTTCAAAATGAACCATTGGCCCTCTAAATTAAAAACAAGACATAGGTGGAATAAATCCATTGATCACCATAATGGATCCATTGATTTGGCTTCATCTTTTATATCATTTGAAAAAATATATAAATATTGGAGTAAATTTAACACATTTATGGCTACCAAGATACTACATAAAACCAATTCCACTGACGCTCTAAATTGGTAAAACCAACTCAATTCCAAATATATCTCTAGCTTATATGATTTAGTTGATGCATTGGTTAAGGAAATTTCAAACCAATGATCTTTTATAAAATAACATAGCCTATTTAATTAATTAAAATCAAGTTGATATTTATACCATCCATTTTTTCATCAAGTATTGGAAAGCCTTAGTAAATAAATTAGCATAACATCTCAAAAACCACCATCTTTCATTTGTTTACCCACACCCTTCATCCTAAATTTCAATAAAGTGTCAAGACTCTCTCTCCAATTTTTTGGGAATAATCCCTAGATCAAGATAAATTCCAATACTTTATCAGAAAACAATTTAAACCTTACAAATCTAAGTCTCAAAATTATGTGTTTCTAAAGTCTAAAAAAAAATATACTACTGATGATAGTGTTTTAGACCCATACAATATTGTATGAACCATCACTTATATTATACCTTGAGTCTTCAATGAAATGACCATTTCTGAAGTTATTAAGGGAGGTCCCTTCTATCCTCAACCTTATTCTTCATAAGTTAACAACTTCAAAGTTCATCGTGCTCTTTTCATAGCCAAAATTTGGAAACATCTTCCTAAACCTTCACATAGAGATCTTAATATTCCCAACATAGTGCTCATTCGTAAGATACTAAAAAAATGGTTATATACAAATTAGGGACACACTCATGGGAATTTTAAATCACTTAAACACCTTGATTTCAAATTCATACTTGGCTCAAAATTTGATCACGAATCTATGGTTTAAGAATGATAAAAAATTTATCACGGCGTAGTAAAACACCTTGAATCCAAAGTCAAGTGTGATGCACTTCACCAAGTTAATAATCACCTTACCATATAGTCCAATCCACTTCCTAACCATAATCAAAATAAGAATATAGCCACCAATGTTATTGAAACTATGTCTAACCCTCACTCATATAAAGATGTTGAAAAACTTAGTTAACATGGACAACATGAAGTGCATAGTCTGATATGATTATCCATATCCTTGACAGACTCATGTTTCTTTTCATAGTTGAATAATAATTCAGGATAACTCTCTACCTCATTTTTAAGGCATCAAACTTGAGTAACTTCCAAAATCCATAAATTTAGATTTCCCAACTGTAATAACCAACCCAATTGATTATTATTAATCTAAAATTATACCGACCAATGTGGTGTAATATTTTATGTTTACAACTACATTATAAATTTAATGTAATATTTTTTTAATTCACTTTATATTTTAATTATACTATCCAAAACATTATATTTTATACTTCCCCAACTACATCAAACTATATCAGCCAACCTGATATAGTTTATTTCATTTAGCTTTTTTTTCTATTGTACTGGCCAACTTGATATAGTATGCTGTGACCTTTAATTCTAATGTTAGTGCATTAACTAAGCCGATGTCATCTGATTCTGATTTTTTTGTGCAACCAATGATATCATTCTAGTTGATATAGTTGGATCAACCTACCTCAACTATATTGGTAGGGTTGAGATTCATGCTTTATTTATCTATTGGATTCAATCTAAATCCATTCTTTTACATTAGATCTAATTCATAATTCCATACCTTTTTCTTAGTCCTTCCATATCACCTCATATTTGATGAATGGGACCCCATAAAATAAATTTATAAGTTCCAATCTCGAATTCCATTGCTTGGGATCATGAGGATTTATCCACATTGTCAAAATGATTCTTATTTGACATTTATTTAGTCATTTATCTATATACAATATTGACCCTTCAAAATTTTATTACTACTTCATAAGAAATTGTAAGTCTTTTTATCAACCCATTTTATATCATTTTCATACTATCTCTTGGCCTCATGCTGACTATATTTTTTCTTTAGAATAAGTTTGCACTATGTAGATAGGTTCATCACAAACAACTCAACTACTCAAAGTGGACTTGTCCTTCTATCCTTTAACAGTTATTTTCTAAAATTTCAAATGTCCATAAAGGTCAACCCACACAATTTCAAAGTTAGTTAGAGAAAATTACCCAAAAGAGATGCCTATATGAACATATCAAGTCTAATAATTTTACTTCTCTCTAGACCTCTTCTCATGGGTATACATTGAGATAAACTTATCAAAAGATTTCAAATATCAAATCTGTCAAAGGAGAAAGCATTGATCTAATTTTAATTCACTATTTATAATATCAAGTCATAGTTGTCAAGTGTTGAATTCCATAGTCATGATTGTAAAATATATTAGTTTTACACAAGGTTGCACATACTCAACTAAGAGTGAGAACTACATATATCTTGATTCACTCATTGGGATATTTGATATGTAGACAACACCTAGTCATATTGGGATGGTTAAAGTTAGATCAACCCATTCCTTTTTCATCTTATCTTAGTTCATAGTTTTCTTGTAGTTCACAATTAGGGTTCAAAGTATGGAGAAGGAAAATAAATATATTTTAATGATTTACAAGAATCAAAATATATAAGGATACATTTCAGATGCAGGCACACTACATTCTACTATGATAGGATAAAAAATTTACACATGTCAAATATATATTCATAATATAGTATGAAAATTACAACCCTATCCACCTAACATGGACTTATCTAGGTAGACACATAATCTATTTATAGACCAAAGTACTCACAAGATTATTCATGTGCATTTCAAATGACTATACTTTTTCAACATACTTACATTCATCTAAAACAAGCAAAGTGAGAATTATATTCAGTTTTTCATAAAAATAGTAAGATGTTATATTTAACTAGTTGCAATCATATTTATGTGATTATTATATATATTTAGTAATTTGATTTGTTCAATATTATGATAATATTAGGGTCACATTAATCCAAAAATTAAAAAACTATTATGAATGAAGTGTAATCTCATAAGTTATAACATACTCTACACATCAATGAAATAAAATATAGAATACACATTTTTTGGGGGTTAACTAGTCGAATCACCTAAAAATATAGAGTTAAACACTTTTTACATGTTGGTACTCAAATTCCTCACACCAATATTATCAATAAACCAAAAATTAAACTTGAGACCTAAGTGACTTATAAATTTTTTAATATCATGACATGTATGTTAATTTTTTAATTACTTAACCAGTATGATTGATGTGAGTAGTTATTACCTTAATGATATTATTCTTTGTGCAATTTAATAACAATGATAAGGTAAAATGGAACATGTAATGTTTTATAAGTCATATTTATCTCATATGTCTTACCACCCAGTTGTATATCTTTTAAAAAATTAAAATATTACATGAATAATTTATCTAAATTATTAATTTTTAAAATATGTTTTAAGTTATTAAAATAATAATAAATGACTCTACATCAATAAGGAGCTAGGTTGGAAATGTAGTTTTTTAATGGTTAAGAAATAGAGTATGTCTTTGAACACACATGGATTGACTAAAATAAATTATTTTCTCTGGCTATGAAGTATGAAGAATAAGGAAATAAATGTAAAATTCCCAAGTCATTCATCTCAAATTAATTCATTAACTATTTTTTTACATCATTAATCTATTTTATCGAACTCCCTATAATGATTAAGACATCAACATAGAGAACTAAAATTAGAAGTTTGTCATCTACTTTATTTATGTAGACTATGAGATTGAATGGACTTCATGTAAAACCAAAGTTGATTAATAACTCATCGATATTTTCATACCAAGCTTTATAAGATTTTTTCAAAACATATAAGGATGTTTTAAAATTATACACATAGTTGGAGTTCTCACTATTGACAGACTTGGGAGGTTGCGCCATGCAAATTTCTACCACTAAGTCACCATATAATAAAATAATTTTAATTTCTATATGATGGAATTCACACCCATTTCTTACATACAATGAAATTAGTATCCTAATGGAATTTATATACACAATATTTTTCACTTTATCATTTACTAATTATTTCTACTGTAGTGACTTGTCAATACATAAATCTCCCTAAGTGCACTCCTTAAATGGTAAACTGAGAATGGGGTGGGAAATGGTTGTTGTGATTTATGAGTGATGTTGATATTCCTTCCCGAAGACAACATTGTTATTACTAGTTTGACCTACTCTAAATGTATGTCCATCTATTTCACTTGTTTATGCCTTATCTAGTTTTTTAGCTTCTCTATATCCTATGGTATGAACTTGGTCAATGCCACATTTTTATGCCTTCACCCTTCACGTATTGTATCAAAAAAGACAATATAGTCTATAGTCATTGATGTTCCCATTAAATTAGAGTCTAGGGTTGGTTTTGGGCATTAAAATTGTATATATATATATATATATATATATATATATATATATATATATATATATATATATATATATATATATATATATATATATATATGGTTCACACTTAATTCATATCATATCATATATCACTCATTCACTTTGATTCCACTCATACATCTTCCATAACTATCATTTGGGAGAGCTAGTATCTTAAAACCTTATCTTGTGGAAAACAAATTTGTGTTGCCTTTGAAGCTCAATAAGAGAAGTCATTAGGAGTTATTAACTAAAGGTATCTAGATCTGGATTCAACCATTTTATTTATTCAACATACAATATTCTCCTATAAATCTCCACTTGAACCAAGGGGGAGATTGAAGCATCGACTAGTCCACCTAAAGCTAAGTATTTATATCCATACACTCTTTGATTTATTTGTTTAGTAAATTAGATATGATTTGTTTCTTTGTTGATGAATGCATATATATCATTGTTGATGATTTATCTAATGTGAATAATTTAGTGTATCCATAGGATTATATAGAAGTTACATTAATCACTTTAGATTGAAAATAGCCCCATTTGGTGGAACATTATACTTTACCAATTTATATCCACTTTAACTTATCTTTTTGTTTAGTGTATACTTTGTACAACCATTTTTTGAGGTCTTGTGAGAGATACATCAATGTGTCATATGCTTAGGATTTGAAACTCTTTCCTTTTGGCATTCACACTATAGGTCACCATCTAGTATATTTATGGAATTCCTCAATCCTTAAATGATCATCTAGATATCGTAGACTCTATTTGATTGACCTTATTAAATTCCTAGTCTATTGAGAGAAAGAGGATAGTTGTGAGTCATCCTAGCTCATGTATACATTTTCATGAACTTAATGTGAATTTTATCCATCTCTTGGTTGGATTAGTTACATGATTTCCTTTATATCTTCTTATCAAACTATTAAATACCATCATCCTAATTGTATTGGCCAACACGATACATTTTTTTGTTTCTACCTGTGAATAGTATCATTCAATATATTATTATTATGTGTTTACCCAAATTGTATCAACAATCCTAATACATTTCTCTATTTTTTACAAATATATCGACTAGTTTGATATAATTTTGTGTATTTAATTTTAGTCTATCAAAATTAAGACTATATAAAATAGCCCTATACTCTTTTTTTTGCTTATTTAAATTTGTTTCACACTATAAAATCTAGATCTTGATATTTATTTTTATTTTTTTCCCTATAAAATATGTCCCAGAAGCTTTAAAACTATATAGAAGCCATCATTCTAGGCCATGTAGTTGTCAATTCTATGTATACCATGGTGTGAGGGGTATTTACCCAATACTCAATCAATTACAAAATAATATACACATAATTTAGTTTCCACTTACCTCATGGTACATCTTAAATGCTTGAGAATTCCTTATTTTGAGATATAGGAATCCAACCTTGTATTTGATTATGTAGTGCACAGGTACCAAGTAATTTTTATTTTTATCTACATCTTGGTTTGATGGGTATAAAAATAATAATAAATCCATTATAAATCACTATACATGAAATTTAGTTCCCACATGACTCATGGTATATCTATAATTCCTAATAATTCCTTGTTTTTATCTATAGAAAGCCAACCATCTATTTGATTCTATATTGTACTGGTAAGTGGTAATCCTTTAGAAGATACTATAAACATAACTCAAAGACAATAAAGTGTGGCCACCTAGAAAACTAATCAAACTTATAATTCCATTCAAAACACTCTTCATCCTAAATGAATAATTTTACAAGTCATGAACTAGATGGCTAACTTCAAGCTAATACTATAGCCCAAATGAGGCAAATGCAAAATCAACCATTGGCCCTCTGAATTAAAAACATAGATGTAGGTGGAATAAATCCTTTGATCACCTATAATGGATCCACTAATCTCAGTTTTAATTTGAAATCCTTTATACATACATACATACATACATACATACATACATACATACATACATACATACATACATATATAAACTTAACACCTTTATGGCTGCCAATAACTAAACAAAACCATTTACAATGATGCCTTAGATTTTTGCAACCAACTCAAGTCCAACACTATCTTTAGATTGGAGGACTTAGTTAATGAATTGGTTCAAGAATTTCAAAGCAACGATCTAATCTAAAAAAACATTTCCCATTTTATTAATTTTAATCAAGAAGATACTGAGACTACCAAATTTTTCATCTAGTGTTGGAAAGACTTAGTTAAAGAAAATGAGCATAACATGTCAGAAGATAACATCTTTAATTTTTTTACCAATGCCCTTCATCCTCAATTTAAATATAGAGCCAAGAATATGTCTCTCCAAAACCATTGGAAGAAACCCTTGCTCAAGTTAAATTCTAAGAATTTATAATAATATAATTCAAACCTACCCAACCTAAGTCTCAAACTTGTGTGTTTGTGAAGTCAAAAAGAATGCTACTGATGATGGTGTTTCAGACACATAATTCTGCATGAATGATTAAATTTATTCTACCTGTAAGCTTTGATGAAGTGACCCTAAACCAATTTAGTAATGGAGGTCCCTTTGATCCTCATCATTCTTCTTCATAAGTTAAAAAACTCAAATTTCATAACCCTATTTCTATATATGAGATTAGGAAATGTCTTCCTAAACCCTCACCTAGAGATTTTAATAATCCTGACCTAGTGCTCACTAATATGATCATTAAAAAATTATTACATGAAAATTAGGGACACACTCATGAGAATTTTAAGTCACTTAAACACCTTGATTTCAAATTCACACTTGGATTAAACTTTAATCTTGAAACTATGATCTAAGAACAATAATAAAATTATCACAAAGAATTAAAATCCCATGACTCTAAATTCAAGTGTGATGCACTTCACTAGGATAATGCTTAAATTAATATATACTCCAATCAAATTCCTAACTATAATCAAAACTAATAACCAAATAATCTAAATCAGCATCTAACTGCCAATGTTGTTGAAACTATGTCTAATGCTCACTCATATAAAGATATTGAAAACTTAGATAGTATGAACAAAATGAATCACATAGTCTCATATAATTATCTATATCCTTGCAAAACTCATGTTTATTATCATAATTAAATAATAATTTAGGATAAATCTATATCTCAATTTCTAGACATCAAACTTGAGGAAACTCTAACATCCATAAATTTTTATTTCCCAACTACAATAACCAACCTTATTAAGTATTATTCATCTACAATTGTACCAAACAATGTGGTGTCGTATTATATGTTGATAGCCACATTATCTAGCTCAATGGAGTCAATTTATACATCACTCTTTGTTTCATGTATACTAGTCAACCAATTATAATCTTTAGTTTCTCAACCAGATCAAACTATATTTCCTAGTATGATATAGTTTATTTCATTTAGAAATTTTATTTCTAGTATATTATCTAAACTAGTCCATTCTGTTATGACCCTTAATTCTAATGTTATTGTATTTTCTAGGCTGATGTTGTTTTATTATGACCTTTTTACAACTAATTGCATCATCAAAGCTGATACAATTGGCTAAACCTACCTCAAATCTATTGTAGGGATGAGACCACATGATTTATTTCTCAATTGGATTCAATCTAGATCCATTCCTTTTATTCTACTTCATCATTCTCTACCTTTTACTTAGTCCTTCCATCTTAGCTAATATTTTATGAATGGGACCCTTTAGAATATATTTCTAAATTTCATATTGAAATTACATTTCTTGAGCTCATGATGACTTATCCACATTATCAAAATTGATTGACACAGCTCTTGTTTGACATGAACATTCCTTGACCACCACTTATGGGGAAAGAAGATACATTTCTTATGTGTGATGATAATATTTTACAACAACTTGAAGAAATGTCCATCCGCGTTGATTAAATATGGATGCATCTCTTGCATTAAGTTTTAATATAACCTAGATGATCCTCAAAAAAGTTATACTTTGTGTGCATGGTCCTCCATTGTTCATTAGTGTCCAAGCTGGTAATATTTAATTCAAGTGTGACTTGATAGACAAAGGTTCCATCACATTTGTTACGTCTTCATAATTCATAAAAAATCTTGATTAATATAAATGTATTTTTATGTCTACCCAAAGTATGTGTCAAGGCTATGATAAATGGTAAATCCCTCTACTTGGATACATTTGGATTCATATTACCATCCAACCCATCATAATCAAATTTAAAGTTATGACATTCAACTTTAAATTATTGTAAAGCATCATGATTGGATGTCTTTGGACCCATGGCATGAGGGAAATGACTTCATATGCATGGCAATGTGTCAAATCCCTTGATTATGGTGTTATATACAAAATTAAAAGTGACACTAATCCTTATAAATTAAAATAATCATAAGATAATGTTGTCTTCAAAATACCTACCATTGAACATTTTCTTAATATTTAATTATAAGAATACCAATGCTTTAATTATCCCCTCAATTCTAATGAAGGTTATAATTATCACTCAAAGCTTATGGGAAACATCCCAGTTAACCTTTTAGATTTTGATGATAATGAGACTGATGAGATCAACCTTAAAATAAAAACATTAGACCTACATTCTCATATCATTTCTCATTTTAATCATTCCTTATGACTTCATTCTCACAATAATCTAATTGATGAGTTCCCTACTTATTTAGTTATAATTTAGTCATATAAAATGTCCAAATTGGTAGTTTGGGTGTGGCTTGTGACACCCTATCCATAGGTCCTTTTTGAATGCTATTGTGACCCTTATAAACACCTTTTCACTCATTACCATTCATTTGAAACCTTACAAATGGTCATTCCACCTCAACCAAGATACTTTCCCCATACTAATCCTCTTACCCTTATAATACAGGAGTGCCATACTTGGACTATAGCACCAGACCCTAAGGTGTCCCATTTTTTATGCTCCTATCCATGTACACTTTGATTTCTAATAGTCATTTTTATCCAATTCCTATCCTTAATTATGTCAACCTAGCATGAATACATCTAACCTATGATCAATTATTACCTATAAAATCCCATTCAAAGCTCATTTACAAAGGGAGGTGACAAATATTGAAAATCATGCAATAACACAAACAAAGCACTAATGCAAACTTCCATATTCTCTACATACAGTTACCCAACATAGATGAAAACATACTCAAAGCCTCATACCAATCCCTAGCCACCTCAATCACTCTCAATTTTTTAATAAGCATCACACTATTTCTAAAATCACATTATGTGGGAGAATTCCATATGGCTTGATCCCTCTTTAGATTATTGGTATATAGGTAGCGTGTCAACACAAGGGATGTGGATTACAAATTTAGTGCATATTACACACTAACACCCGCCCCCCACCCTCAGCCCCCACTGCCCCACACTTTCTCAAGTGATTTAAATACCCTTTTATCAAGAATGATGGAAGGTTAGGGTTTGAATATTAAATCATATCTACAATGATCTTCATCAACATTCATCACTCAACATCTCACAAGTAGGCTCATACTAGCACAATGCAAAAACCTATAAAGTTTCAGGTCTCTATGACTAGTTTGGATAACAATGGAAAGAGTGGACAATAACATTAGACCATAAAGTGTCCTTTCTTTGGTGCTCCTATCCTTTCACTAAATGAAATCTAGATTTAGAATCATGCACTATCCTACTCTTGCACAACCACTTTTAGCCTCTGTATTAGCCATCTCAATCTATTTCTAGCTAAGTTATATTTCTCCTTAATTATTTCTATTTTCAGAAAGGTAAAAAGCATAAATAAATTATACAAATTAGGATTGTACTTATTAAAATATTATTTACTAATTTATTAATATAGAATTTTAACTAAAATATGAATAAAACTCCAATATTCTTTAAAAAGTTAGATCATTTAGTGAACTGAACATACTTTGTTTGTGCATAAAAACACTAAAAAATCATAGGGAAAATTATTTACTAATTCTAAAAGTATTTTTTGAAATTTTTATGTATATATAAATCAAAATTTCACTTTCAAATATTAAAATTTACCACAATAAGTTTAAAAAAATATTTCTTTCAAATCCTAGTTGTCTATACTAGGTCCTAGTATTTTCAAAACCTAGTATAGGGTTTTGAAATAAAATTTCTAATTTTTTCACATTGAGTTGAATATTCAAATTTTATTATTAATAATTTACTTATGAAAAGTTTCCTAGTTTCCCTTGCATGCTTGTTTCCTTTCATTTGGCATGAATTCAAAAATGACATAAATACATATATAAATGCCATTTTAAGACCAATTAAAATATATGTCATATTTCATTACTTCTTTAACATGCTATCTCTCTATTATGTGTAATTAAATTAATAATAAAATCCTTAAATAATTTGAGGATCCATTACATAAGCTAACAACCACTTGTCAAGTTTCAATGCCATATATTATGAAAATGAAAGAATTTCCTTCTCTTCCTCTCCCCCAAGAGGGTAATAGCTACATTCCCTCTAACTAGGTCCATGCTATCACCCCTCCAAAAGGTGATACAACCTATACTATTTTTCATAATGCATACATTCATCCTATATCTTATTCAAACCATCTTCAACATATGTGCTTACATGTTCAATTAGAAACAACTAGAGTTTGTACTTATGAGACTCTAAGGGATCAAATCATTAGTATGAGCAAGTTAATTTTAGATTTACATACACCAAATAAATTATTACGTAAAAATATCAAAACATTGGAAAATCAGATTATAATACAAAAGCCTCAAAGGCACCCTAGTGTCAATCATGTATATGCACCTTCACCTAGTCAATTTATTGCAAGCAATGTTACATATCAAACCAAGAAATCATAACAAAGTAACTCTAAAACTAGAGATTAAAAAAATATTCAAAGATCAAATAAGATTTCAAGTGAGTTACTAAGGGAAATTATTAAGTCTAAGTTGATCAAACTACCTCCTCTACATCCAGTGAGAAGATCTTGATATTATTGTGCATATCATAGAATGCATGCGCATCACATAGATTCATGTTTGGCATTAAAAAAAAATATACAATAGATAATTGATAATGAGGACCCTATATAGGGTAAATAAATCAAGCAATGAATAGTGACATAGGAACACATTCATAAAGGATCAAATTTAGAACTAGTACAAAAGTGGTTACCAAAGCATAAAAATGATCAAAAAGCAAAATCAAAGAAACAAATAGTACCAAAAGCATAGGTAAAGCACAAAAAAGATGTAAATCTACCTCTCTAAACTGAGTCTCAAATTTCAAAGTAGTATGGGTTTGGTCAAAAATATCTACAATGGTTAAATTATCAATGTCAAGGGTTGGGCAAGCATGCTCAAGGCATCACTACTCCTATTCTAGTAGTCGATAATGTTTATCACCAAGGTTTGGGATTTATTGATCATCCTAAGGTAAATAATTCATAGACATAATTCATCAAAGGAAAAGATCCAAATATAACAAAAGTCAAAACTATAATTCCTTTTATTCAAAATCAAGATGATAATGTTGAGTGGAATAATACAGGTTATTATGATTTCCAAGATACTAACAATGAATCTAAATTTTTAGAGTCATATTTGTAACCATTCCCTTATTATTCACAATCATGCATGATTTCTTTGTTTGATATAGGACACCATGATAGGGAGTCTCTAATGAGACTCATCGGTGAGTATCATTTTTTCTCAGCTTACATGTATATAGTTTTTTTTCACTTTCTTGTACATAGTTTCCTTATGATTACTGGTACATAAAAATATTTCAAAATACGAAAAAAAATATAACATGTCAAAATAAAAAAATATTCAAATAAATCAAAACACCAAAAACATTTTCAATTGTATACATTATCCATGCTTTACATTTCTACTACCATGCTAGACTTACATTTTATTATTATATGCTACTATTTGTTGATTTATCTACATTAACATACTTCACTTGATATTTTTTGATTGTGTAGTGACACCTAGATCCTTGATTGATTCAATATACCCATTGAGGGGGCATCCTATTTTTACATTCAAGACATATATCGACATATCTACCCCTCAGGGGCATCTTCTACATGACTACACCATCCAAGTTATATCATTCCTACACATCACACTCTAGTTATCATATTGATGTACATTAATTACTAACTTACATAAATTATTCTATTGACACTCACTAGCATATAACACTTTTGTATTTATTATCATCTACCTAGTCTTGTACTTCTTGTTTTGCGTACTTACACTTCTTACTTTGATTAGTTAGAAGAGATAGTATTTACAACATTTACATGCCTCTTTTTCTTGTTTTGAGTAGCTAGATGTGATTTCATTTCTTAGTTCCTATTTTATCTCTTGTGTGTGCCTTAAGACATTTACCAATGTCCTTTGCTTGTACTCTTCTATGTGCTTGTCATCCTCATGCCAAACTTGCTTGTTTTCAATTGTATGTGTATGTGGTAATTTAAACATGCCTTGTATGCTTGCATTCCCAATTTGAGTGACATGTGCCCATGTCCCTTGTTTTCTTAGCCCTTGGCCTATTTTGTATGCTTCTTTCTTCTTGCCTTGTGTACCTATTTGCTTACTTCCTTCTCAGTTGTTTGCAATGCCATGATCCACATCATGCATTATCTTTCTTTCTTGGATGTCATGATAGACATCATACTCCATCCCTCTTTGAAAATTAACAATGAACATTTTATAGGTTTATTTTAGTATACTACACATGATATTACATTGTTACATTTATTTACTCATAATCTTGTTGATCTAACCATCTCCAATACAAACTATGCTATATCTTTTTGGATTATCATTGTTATATCATGTATTTCATAGCATAACATAGTTTTAGGGATCTTTCTTCTGATGGAAATTAGTGCAAGGTCTTCATTATTACCCTCATAAGAAGGGACAACAAATAAGGATTTTGTCATCGAGATTAGAGCCCTCTACAATTCAAAACTCAATTTTTTAGAACACTCGGAACAACAATCACAACCCAAAATATGTAGAGTAAACTAGAAAGAGAGTGATGAATAAAAAAAAGTCATCAAAAATAGTAAAGGATAAGAGTGCCAATTTTGACTAAAACATTAGATATTAAAGTGCCTTATTTCTAGTGCTCCTATCGAAATTGCCAAAAATATAGAATTTTCAAAAATAGACAGAAAGCTGAGATTAGTTACAAGTTTTTTAGCTATAGTTTAGTTCAGATGTGTAGTTTCAATATAGTTTTAATTAGAGTATCCAAATATAGGGGCATCAGACATGGCATGATGTTTCTTGCTTCTAGTTTTAGATTAGGCAATTGGTATAACTTCTAGATAAATATCCATGTTACATACACTAGTGATTGAGGGAAATCAGAACAATATATTTGACTTCTTTTCTTTATAGTTCATTGTATTACCCAAGTATTCTAAATATTTGTGTACCTTATTCCATTTTTAGATGGTTGGCATTATTTCAGAGTGACTTTCATATAATCCAAGTTATCAATTTTAGAGTGGCTTTCATATAATCCTAATCTCCACCTTTAAAACTGGTCATGATTTCCCCAATTTTAAGTACACATTTGGCTATCCTTGCCACATTTTTAGATTATAGAGAATTCATGAAATTCATGAGCCATCTCATATGACACACATTCTTATCAGTATCAATTCATAGATTCACACTTAATGGGTAATGATTGATAGGACCTAGGAAGCACAATTGATTACCATGTACAAGCAACTAAATGCGAAATTTAACCAAAAGTAACAAATAACTAGAATTTAGAAAAAACACAAAATATGAGAGACAATACCCAATTATTTTAATACTCTTCCAGAAAGAAATTACAATGAAGAGACGCCACACTCTTCCACACCTTACAGGCTTCGCACACCAAGTGTACAATAATTCACCTTCAAGAGTTCATTCTCTTAATTACGGTCCCAACACACAACTCAAACATAGAGTTGGTTTTCACCTCCAACCAGTCAGTATCACTACTGCCAGTACCACCAGTCAGTATCACTACTGCCAGTACACAAGTACTCCACGTACTCCATGACTGAGTAAACACCGTACTCTAAGTAGATCTCCTCTGATCTTGCTACCTGTTGTGTTGCTGATCTCCCTGATCTTGCTGCCACCTACAAATCAACTTGGTTTTGAAACACTTGGAAACCTAGACCATGCACACACACACACACACCCCTGCAAATCAATGATCTTACTTACACATGTAGATCTCTCTACACCCTGAAGAACCCTTATCCTTGCCTCACCAAGTCCTTATGATTCTCCAAACTAGTACCCCAGTGGATCTTCTACCTGATCTTGCACACCTACAGACCAACTTGATCATACACACTCAGCACCCCTATGGAACTAGGAGGAACACACCTTGCTCTCTTCACTCTAAAGGAGCTAACCTTGCTCTCTTAACTAGCACACTTTATAATATAACCCATGAGTCTATTATATAGATCCCATGCAAAAAATAATTAGACATCCAATTACAATAATTAGATCTGTAGATCCAACACTAAAATTAGCCTTTAACATGCAAACAACTAGTTTGTTAACAAACTATCTGTGAAACTCGTAGTTTCGAACCACATAGGTGATCGACATCAGTCCCTGTCTGGCTAGAGATGACTGACGTTGGCCAATACCTGACCGATGTTGGTTGCTATGCTCACTGGATATGACCGATGTCGATTGATCAGATCGATGGCAGTTGCTTTGCAACTCAACAACCTCTCAACAACCTCCTCCATGTCTGCATCAGTGAAGGTTTTAGCTCCATAACTTAACAATCTCCCACATGGAGATAAATAGCTGCACTATACCTGTACCTGTACATCATCTAATTTGTTTCCTAGCTTGTATCCCTCTTCAAGCTCAATCTTGAAGACCAACCACCACACATCCTGTGATGCAAATCCTATCATCCAAGTAACCTGCCACATCTGAAGTGCTTGACCCTGCATAGCATGTATACCTGATACTAGTCCCTCTCAGATACCTGAGAACCCACTGAACCGCTTTCTAGTGCTTCCTTCTCGGATTGACTACAAACATGCTGACAACTCCCACTACTGGGGAAATATCAGGGAGTACATATGTACTCACCTCATCATGTGATTGGGGACCCTATTCTGTGAACTATCCATCCATAGGTGCACTTTCCATACTACATCCTACACTACCTTCACACAATCATCCTGGGACAACATCAACTTGTGATTTTACCTATCTCTAGGATTACTCATGCTAAAGAATTTTGTTGCTCCCAAATTCTTCATGACATACCACTAAACTAACTTTACCTTTAGCTCAACAACTCCCTGTATGTATGCACCTACAACAAGCACATCATCCACATACATTAACAGGATAATGTAGCGACCATTATCCAACCTGGTAAAGAAACCACAATAGTTACAATGACATTGACTAAATTCGTGCTTTGTCATCCACTTGTCAAACCTGTACCACTATCCTGTAGCTTGCTCAAGACCATATGACCTGGCCTTTCATCTCATGTGTCCATTCTCTCTATTCTTTAACCAAGGAATCCATTCATCTTTCAGTGCTTTCATACTGGCTGGCAACCCTACCAAATCTCTTGTTTGGTTCTGCATCCTAGGAATCAAATTCCTCATTCATGCCATGCTCCCATTGTTTCCTGGATCCTTCCTGCTCTATAGTGAGCAACGAGTATAAAGAAGAGGAATAACAAATTTGAGGCTTACTTACCCTTTTAGTCCTCTATATGGATGTTTGAGACTCCTTGATAGCTTGTTGTCCACCCAAAATCTGTTCTAGTGATTGACCTCGATCACCACATAGTCTGCATTTGACTAACATCAGTTCCATGCGACTGTCTTGACTGTCGATGCTAGTTTCTTGACCAATGTTGGTGTCTACGTGTTGTCAATGTCAGTTCCCTGACCGACGTCGGTCTTATCCTCCCTGACACCACTGGCTCTGGTCTATACATGACCAACTTTGGCACCTATCTTTTTGACACCGATTCCTCCTGACCGATGCCGATACCGGTGTTCTCCTGTGAGTGATGACTTTTTACCTGTGAGCTCTCTTTGGATCAAAACCCTATCCAAACTGCCCTACTTAGAGTTACTCAGCCTTCTCCATTGATCTCTGTCCATCATCTCCTCCATGAAGACCAAGGCTTTCCAGTTCTTAAGTCTTTCAAAGACATTTGACTTCCACTTAAGAACATGCATCTCCTTCTTGCTCATGTGACCAAGCCTACAAAGCCACATCTTCACAATAGAAGAAGAATTAGTAATATAAGTAGATAGATAAAGGATACCTACTTTCTTACCACTTGCTAATTCAAGCGCATCCTTGGTAACATTCCAAGAATCTGTTGTGAGAGTTACTATGCATCTCTCATCACCCAACTTTCCTGTAGAAATTAGCTGCATCTCTAGGACTAGGACCTGCATGACCTCCTTCAACACCCATGTGTTGGCTGTCTGCAATTTCAGCCGCACTTCCCCTTTGCCAATACTTTGACAAGGCTCACCAACCCCTAAATAAATCTTTCCAAAGTCTCCATGGACCTTAACATGGAAAAATACTCTATTTGGGGCTGCATGGAAAGAGGCAATAGAATCTATAAAACAAGATTCTACTTTATCCAAGGAACATACCAGAGCATCATGTGCAACAACACCTACAACATCTGCTTCTTCAATTCCTTCATGTTGATCTTATACCAACCAACAATATTTTTTTACCTGCTCTTTCTTTCCATAACACCATAATTGACCATTCGTGCCTTTGAATTCCCCCATTCTTAGTGTACTTTCTTCTGCCATTGCTATACTCCCACTCAATCAAAAAGCCCTGAGAGTGACCTGTAATCAAAACACAAACCTGCTCCCTGCAACCTGACTCTGATACCACTTGATAGGACCTAGGAAGCACAATTGATTACCATGTACACGCAACTAAATGCAGAATTTAACCAGAAGTAACAAGTAACTAGAATTCAAAAATAACATAGAATATGAGAGATAATACCCAATTATATTAATACTCTTCTAGAAAGAAATTACAATGAAGAGATGCCACACTCTTCCACACCTTATAGGCTTCCCACACCAAGTGTACAGTAATTCACCTTCAAGATTTCACTCTCTCAATTATGGTCCCAACACACAACTCAAAAACAGAGTTGGTGTTCACCTCCAACTAGTCAGTATCACTACTGCCAGTACCACCAGTCAGTATCACTACTACCAGTACACAAGTATTCCATGTACTCCACAACCGAGTACACACCACAATCCAAGTAGATCTCCCCTAATCTTGCTACCTGTTGTGTTGCTGATCTCCTTAATCTTATTGCCACCTGCAGATCAACTTGGTTTTGCAACACCTGCAAACCTAGACTATGCGCGCACACACACACACACACACACACACACACACACACACACACACACACACACACACACACACACACACACACACACACACACACACCCCTACAAATCAATGATCTTACTTACACATGTAGATCTCTCTACACCTTGAAGAACCCTTTTCCTTACCTCACCAAGTCCTTATGATTCTCTAAACCAGTACCTTAGTGGATCTTCTACCTGATCTTGCACACCTACAGACCAACCTGATCATACACACTCGGCCACCCTGTGGAACTAGGAGGAACACACCTTATTCTCTTCACTCTGAAGGAGCTAACCTTGCTCTCTCAAGTAGCACACTTTACAATATAGCCCATGAGTCTATTATATAGATCCCATGCAAACAATAATTAGATTTTCAGCTCTAAGACTAAAATTAGCCTTTAACATGTAAACAATCAGTTCATTAACAAACTGTTTGTGAAACTCACAGTTCTAAACTGCATAAGTGACTGACATCGGTCCTTGTCTGGCTTGAGATGACCGACATCGGCTGATACCTAACCAATGTCAGTTGCTATACTCACTAGATATGACTGACGTCAGTTGATTAGATCGACATCGATTGCTCTACAACTCAGCAACCTCTCAACAACCTCCTCCATGTCTACATTATTGAAGCTTTTAGCTCCAAAACCTAACATTGATGGGGCCAAAGGATTAACTATATTTTATATTATTGAGCCACCTATTCAAAGGGATTGGACACACAACCCAAACATTGATTAATAAATGCATGATCACATAATTTCACTTAGTGGGTGATGTTGGAGACAAAGGGCCCACCTTTGTATTCTTGAGCCACCCTTGGGTAATTGAGAACTTAGCTCTGTTCATGATATTAGTCTTAGTACAACACATACCCAACATCACTCAGCATCACTTAACACCACTCAAAATCACAACATATTTTGTATTGGTTTATGTACCCTATAAGTTATATTAATTATTTTATTTTCGTCTCTCTTTTACCCAACTTTTATATGTTCTTATTTTAGACATAGCGTGTCTAGTAAGAACTGATCTATTCATTATTTTATTTTGCAAATTTATGCTTCATGATGTGCTCTCTCTATGCACACTTAGCATCACACTTCTTCATGGGCTTCACACTTGTAGGTAAGTTGAAGTACACTTTTTATTTTTCCTTTATCCTATTATTTTACTTTTTTCATCACTAGAATAAAGGGGGAACAAATGTAGTCATATAAAATGTCTTAATTGGTATTTTGAGTTTGGCTTGTAACACCCTATTCATAGGTCCTTTTTGCATGCTCTTGTGACCCTTATAGATACCTTTTTACTCATTACAAGTCATCAAAAACCTTCTGAATGACCATTCCACCTTAGCCAAGCTAATTTACCCATACCAATCCTACTCCCCTAAGTCTTGAGCTTGTAAAATAATATCACCATACTTGGATTATAGCATTGGACCTTAGAGTGTCCCATTTTGGGTGCTCCTATCCATTTGCACTTTAATCCCCAATAGTCATTCTCATCTGATTCTTATCCTTAATTATGTCATCCTAGCATGAATACATTTGACTTATGACCAATTATTCCCTATAAAATCCTATTCAAAGCTCATTTATAAATGGAGGTGAAAAATCTTGCAAAGCAAGCAAGAATACAAACAAATGACTTGATAAAAATTTCCTATTCTTTGCATATAGTCACCCATCACAGTTGTAAACATACTCAAAGTCTTATACTAGTCCCTAACCACCTCAAGTACTCTAAATTTGGGATTTTTTCATATGTATCACACTATTTCAAAAAGCACATTAGGTCAGAGAACTAATTATGACTTGATCCCTCTTCAAAGTATTAGTTTGTAGGCATCGTGCTAACACAAGGGTATGGATTACATGTTCAATACATCTTACACACTAACACCCCTTTCTTAAGTGATTAAATATCATTTTATTAATCATGATGTAGGATTAGTTTTTAAATATTAAATCATCTCTACAATGAACTCAATTGACAATCAATACTCAATATTTCATAAGTAGGCTCATACTAGCACATCACAAAAACCCAAAAAAAATTAGGTCTCTATGACTAGTTTGGACAACAACGGCATGAGTGGACAACATTGAACCCTAAAATGTCTTGTTTCCATAGCTCCTACCCTTTCACTAAATGAAATCTTAATTTAGATTCTAGATATTGTCCTAGTCATGTTCAGCTAGTTTTAACCTCTGTATTAGCCATCTCAGTCTATTTCCAGCTAAGTCATATTTCTCCTTAATTATTGCTATTTTTATAAAGTTAAAAATGACAAATTATATAAATTAGGATTTTATTTATTGAAATATTCTTTAATAATTTATTAATCCAGACCTTTAACTAAAATAGGAATAAAACTCCATTATTTCCAAAAAAGTTAAATCATCTACCTAAAAAGTAAGTTAAATTTTAGTGGCACATATAGAAATGAAGATTTTTTTAGTGAATCTCTAAGAATGTGTTTCAAATTTATGGATAAAGTAAGGGGAATTTGTTTAGGTGAAGTGGTGAATCAAAAGACACAATGTGGTGAGGTTTGGAATATATGTTGACAAACATCTGCATGGGTACAATGGTGACAATCATCTCTGTAAATAATGGAATGCATTTGTATGAAAACTTAATGACATGTTGTCACTATAAAATGCCATTTATTATTGGCAGATGATAGCATTTTTTATAATCTAAATCTTCTTTAAAATTAAATCTATTTGTAAGTTTTTGTCATTTACTAGTTGTTGTAATGTAAGTTCTACCATATTTTGGAGGCCATAAATTTTACATATGAATTTGGATTGAGAATTATTTTTTAAAATTGAATAAATACTCAAGGGGAATCCAAATATGAAATCATATTTAGGTTTAGGGATGGTTTTTATTACCTTGTTCCCTTTACCCCATAGCCTATCTATTTTAGCTCTTTAATTCATAGACTGACTTTAAAAATTGTATCGGTGATTTAGAAACACAACTAAAATGTGCACGGATGTTGTTAAATAACATAGACACTATGGATTGATGTTAATTTTGGTGGCTACCACAAATGTCGATGCATGACATAACTATAAATGGGTGATAACTATGCTAGTGGATAATATTGGTGATGATAAGCTGTAATAATGTAGATATGGTTTGAAAGTTTAGTCATTTGAGGATTATATAGTACATATAGTGGTGAATGTGCTCATATTCACTTTAAGAATAGTGGTGAAATATATTTATAAGTATGAAATTTATTTTAAATAATAGGAGAGTTCACCCAAAAAACTAACTTGTATCTAGATAATTTAGGTGAATCCACTATATTCACTACCCCAAAAGATTTCCAAAAACCAATTTCTAAATACAAAATATTTATGAATTAATGAGAATTTACCACTAAAATTTACCCTATTAAGAATCCTTCTTACCACTCATCCTCTACTAACAAAGTGGTATAATCTCTAAATACTTATAATGCTAAACTAGACTACAATGATAGTTATTTCCTAGATGACCCATACTCAGTTGTGCCTAAAATAAGGATATGAAAGTCATCCATTATCATTTTTATCTTTGTAACTCCTACGAGCAAGCTATATCTTCTCACAACATTAATTTGATTGACATAATTTGTCTTCCTTTTGATTTACCTAACATTACTCCTCATTTAATCAATGTCCATAGGTCTAAAATGGATAGCATTCCATCTTATAAATCACATACAATTCTTATTACTTTTGATCCTTTTTAGACCATGATTCAGGATAGATCCATAAATAAACCATAATGGTTCACTAGGTTTTTTATCCTTCTAGTTTACTTCTTCCAAATATGTGTCCTCCACTAATACAATATGCACCAATGTTGACTCCTAAAGAATTGGAAACTAATTTATGTTCCTTATATAGAGTCTATGGTCACTCAAAACATGAGTGCATAACATACCAATGATTAATTAATTAGAACCAAGTTATTGAATCTACCAATCTATGCTTTGAAAATGATAACTTAATTGATGGGGATATAGATATGCCCTAATATAATTCTCCACCTAGGTTGGATGTGATACCACACCCACACACTTAAGATGATGCACTATACTATGAGGTCCATAAGGTATCGATTCACTTGGCTAAATGTTATTGTGTACACTAGGTATTTTTAACATAGCAATAAATGTAATGCCCAGTTTTTACCATTTCTAGTTGACCACTTTGGTATTCTAATCCTATGTGTGTTTTTTGCTTCCACATAACAAAAACATACTCTATAACCCATTATTAAGATCTTCAGTAGTACTTAGATGCAATTCATCAAAAGTTAACTTAGCTTTCTTATATCCCAAACATGCCACCACCAATATAATAATAAATTATATACTGAAAATGTTGAGGTCTATTATATTTTGTACCAATGTGTTACACATCATAAAAATAGGTGTAGATTTCTCTAGTAACATTTTCAATATTTTCTAAGGCCATTAAATAAACCTTCCTATAAATGATCACATTATTCATCTATGATGGAGGAATAACCTCCCCTATGGGGTAGATGTTAGATAATGTGGGTGGGGGGGGGGGGGGGAATAAAGTGACACTTTTTGATGGAATAATAATATTGTTAGCATAGATAATTATCAGTTTGTTTTACATTATTTTTAGGTAGTTTAGTGTAACTATTTATATTTTGAAGTATGTATGATTTAGGGAGTTTATGTTTAGTTCCTCCTTTCCTAGTAGATAACAACCATATTTTTGGTAAATTACTTTGTATTTATTCTACTATAATCTTTGAATAAATGAATCAAGTTAGTTTGTTCTACTCATAATCTAGTATGAGAGCAGTCGAGAATCTTGACTAACCTATGACACACATAGGAAGTAGAGTGGTCATTTGCCTAGTATATGCCTTTTGTGGAAGAATCACTGACTATAGTAGGGTGAATATTCAACACATAGTAGACTAGCATATAATCATGCCTAGTGCCACTCATGCATCACTGTGTAATTATTTTTTGTCTATATTCATTTTATTTGTCATTGATATAACCATTAAATGAGCTGGGTAGATGATGGATACATGCCTATTTGGTAAATTCATTGGAGTTGACAACCTGGATGGATGAAACTATGAAATGATAGAGGATATACTTGAGTCTATGGTAGATGGTGTGATTGTCATTTTGTATAGTCCCTAAAAATAATAGCATTTGAACCTGACTAGATTCATGACCTAAAAATAAGAGTAGAATCTTGGATAGCCAACAATGAATGCAAGAATTCATATATAAGAAATTTATATAGATGGCTAATGCTATAAAGTAAAAGAGAAGGTAGATCGGTTAAGGTATTTGACTAGAGACACTACCAAAGGAGATCATAGAAATGGAGCAATAGATCATGTAAAGATAAACATGAATTCATCCCTTTTTTATAAGTTTTCATTGACTTCAATCAAGAGGACAAAGTAATCAAAATAGATCATGGAGTATTAAATCTCTGAGATGAACTACGTGGAGAGAACTACATATATCCATGTGAAGGATAGTGTTGGAACTATTAAAGGCCAAAAAGGAGACTCGTAAGCCATGAAAAACCATTGTAACACTTAGGAGAGCTTTAGTTTCTAATTTGACTTGATAGAATCCCTTTGTGATAACAATAACCTTCAATTCAATAAGATAATATACAAGGGAATTTTGAATATTTCTTTTTCCACATGTACTACCAATCAAGGAGAATATGATTAGAACTTGAAGCCAGATATGGCACAAACTGTGAAAATGAGGTTGATCACCCCAAGAAGCATCCTTGTCTCTCAATGTTAAATTATTCTGCTCATCTCCAATCTCGATTCTCATGCCAGTGAGTAAAAAGACTTGTAATTTTCTCTCATAGAAATAAAATAATTTATTTTTTCTTTAAAATGTTTGCTCTGAAATTGATTATGTTCAATGCCCAAGTTCTCAAAGGGATAAACTATACCGCCTAGAAAATGAATATGTGCACCATCCTTCACTTTAAAGGACTATGGGGCATCTTGATAGGGATTCTATAGGTTCTTACTGATTCCAATGTACTCATGAAATATGAAATGACTAATGCTAAAGCCTTGATGTTGATTATGTTAAGCATCACTGATGACGTGCAGTCACATATCTAGGATCCAGACAGAGTAAAGACAACATGGGATTAATTAGTGACCATCTATGAGGTGAAAAATAAGACAAATATCCTCCATCTACAGTCGATACTTCACACACTCTCTATAGAATTTGATAAGAAATTTGATGAATTCTTATGTCAAGTGGATAAGCTATGAATGAAACTATTAAAACTTGGTGAGATGGTAGATGATCAAATCTTGATCCAAATCACCTTAAGGGCCCTCCCTTCCTAGTTCAAATAGTTTTTCATGATATTGAACATCTCCAAGAAGACAATGTCATTCGAAGATCTCGTAAACCTACTGCAATAAGAAGAAGCCAACAACTCAATCTAGAATGAGTTACAAGATAAAGCTCTTATCTCAAAGCAACAATGAGGTTAAAAGTCTTAAAAGGGATCTCTAGAGAAGCAAACACAAAATAATAGCAATAATAGTATCCACAACATCATAATTCACAAAATTTAAAGAGGTGGTATCACATCTATTGGACCAACACTCATGACATAGACAAATACTGGTATAATGGCCTAAGACAAGGGTCTTCAAGTACAAAAGCACATCAAGATGTGATAATTCATAGAAATAGAAAATAAATCCCCATTGGTGGAAGTAAAAGGGGCATCTCACAGCTCAACAAGATGATAGATCTGATAAAGAGATACCTGAAGAAGATAAGAACTTATTGCTAGTCTCCCAAACCTCACAACCCATAACAAATATCTAATTAATAGACTTAGGTGCCACTAAGCACATGTCAATTGACAAGAGTCTATTTAAATCAGTAACAAATAAACCCACTTGATATCATGTTAGGATTGCTAATGATAAAGAGTATGTTTCAAAAGGATTAGGCCAAGTCACCATTCCTCTTGGAACCCATAAATTCATACTCTCAAAGATACTATATGTTCTTAGATTGACAACTAATCTATTATTAGTCAGTTAGATTTTAAATAATCATCTAAAGTTAGAGTTTATTATTGATAATGGCATCAAATCTTGCTTGATCTCATGATAAGGTATAGATCTTGCTAGAGCATTTTTGAAAGATAAATTATTTGCTTTAGATGTTGTTTCATCTTCTACAGTAGATCTATCTGACTATACAGTAGAATCTACTACTCTCTAGCACTACCATTATGGTCGCCTATCTACTAGATATTTATACCAATTGAGTTCAAAGGGGATGGTACATGGACTTCCCATGTTCTCCAGTTCCTTACTCATTTTCCTTGGATGTCTTTCTGATAAACAACATAAGGATCCATTCAAGGTAAGATCCTTTCATGCCAAGAAATGTTTGGAGGTTATTCATACTAATATTAATGTACCATTACCTTCTTCATTTTTGGGATACAAGTACTTTTAACTATCATTAATGACTACTCTCAAAAGACATGGGTGTTTTTCCTAAAGTAGAAGAGTGAGGCCCTTCATCATTCCCAGATCTTTTATCAGCTTATTGTGAAGGAGACCGAACAACCTCTTCTTCTACTCCACTAAGATCAAGGGGGGAATTCACATCAAATAAGTTCTTGGAATTCCTAAACTAACAAGGCATTAAAACAAATTTGACTGATCTCTACATGCCCTACCAGAATGACATTATTAAGTGATGTAATTACATAGTAATGGAAATTTATCACTACATGTTTTCAACAGTAAAGTTAGAGAAATGATATTGGGTAGAAGCAATCCAAATAGATATTTATCTTATAAATAGGGAACCAATGAATATTCTATAGGAAAATACTCTAGAAGAGGTATGGAGTGGTAAAAATCCATTGATTTCTCATCTGTGAGTGATTAGCTGGACAATATATATGCATGTCCCAAATAAAAAGAGGAAGAAACTCAAGCAAAAAACACTCCCATGCATGTTATTGGGATATAACACTACCTCGAAAGCATACCATCTCAATGATCCTGACATAAATAAAATATGTGAAAGTGGTTTTCGATAAGTCATACTTTGACATAGTGATGCAGAAAGAAGAATCAACACCAACCACCTCTCACCAATTACTCTCTGATTCAAATGATGAGGAGACTTCTCAACAAGAATATGCGCTAGAAGGGGATCTATGTGTTGACCTTACAGAAGTAGAAGATGTTAGTTCTTCACATCATCAAATTATTTCTTCACACCAACAATAGAGTTCCCATCTGAAGTGGGTACAAAACACCATCAAAGACACTCATTTGCAATCTCCCTAGAATAATTCATCTAGAGTCAGAACAAGGAGTCATACAATAAATAAGGTAAATTTTTCACTTATGAGTATAGTAGTTGATATCTCTGAACTTGATAATGTTTGAGATGCACTAAGTCAACCTTAGTGGAAGAAAGCCATGGATGATGAGTATGACTCACTTATGCAGAATCAGAATTGGGAACTTATTGATCTCCCTACAAGAAAGAAACCCATATGCAATAAATGTGTTTTTAAAACTAAACACAAGGTAGATAGATCCATCAACAAGCACAAATCATGAATTATATCAAAGGATATGCTTAGAAATAAGGCATTGACTATGAAGATACCTTTACACCCACTGTGAAGGTCAAAACCATTAGAGTTTTTTGTGTAATGGTAGCACAAAATGGATGGAAACTTTATAAGATGGATGTCAAGAGTGCTTTCCTAAATGGTGATCTCAAATAAGAAGTGTACATGACCCAACCGAAAGGATTTTTTAATGAATAGTATCCTAACAAGGTATGTCATCTCATTAAATCACTTTATAGACTGAAACATGCTCTTAGGGAATGGTACGTCAAGATAGATGATCACCTTTTGCAGCATGGTTTTACCCATAGCCCTTTGGATTCTAAATTATACATAAAAAAGGTAAGAACATAAATTGTCATTCTTGTTTTATATATAGACAATCTTGTGATCATTGGAAGTTTAAAAGATCAGGTTGATATTGTGAAGAATGACCTCAGATGATCCTTTGACATGACTAATTTGGGGCTACTCCATTACTATCTTTTCTTGGACATATGGTAAAAATAGAATCACATATTAATCTCCTAGGTAAAGTTTACCAATACACTCCTATAAAAGTATAGAATGTCCAATTGTAAACCTCTTTCAATACCAATGGAGAAAGGTTTACAACTCTCTCAATTCTAAGATTCACCTCAAGTGGATGCAACTCTCTATATATAACTCATTCAAAGTCTCATCTACTTGACATAAATGATACCAGACATATTATTTGCTATGATCTATCTCTCCAAATTCGTGCAAGAGTCAAAGAAATCTCACTGGGTTGCAACAAATCATGTTTTGAAATAGGTTTGAGGTACTCTTGAGTACGATCTAAAATAGTAGAAGAATACTTAATTCTTCTTGTAGGGATACACTGACTCAAACTATGTAAAATCTATTAATGATAGAAATAAAATGTTAGGATATATATTTAACCCTAGATTTGGATTGATCTTATGAATCAATAACAAGAAAACTATTATTTCTCTCTCATCCATTGAGGCAAAATATCATGTCACAAATGGCACAAATATGCTTACATCACATTCTTAATTATATGGTCATTAGTGAAGAGAAGCCACCTATCCTTCATTATGATAATAAAGGTGTGTTGAAGTTTGTGAAGAATCCCATTTTTCATGAAATAACCAATAATATTGAGGTCTAATGTCACTACATTAGAGGTAAAGTCTTAAACAACCACATCCATCTCTAGTACTACCCAAAGGATGCACAGATAACTGGTATACTCACCAAATCCCTTGGAAAAGTGAAATTTGAGTTGTTTAGGGGGTACATTTATAAAAATAATGTAATGAGGCAGGTGGAAATGTTAACATAGAAAATTATTGGTTTGTTTTACATTATTTTTAGGTAGTTTAGTGTAACTATTTCTATTTTGTATTATGTCTGATTTAAGGGGTTTATATTTAGTTCCTCTATTCTCGATAGATAGTTACCATAGTTTTGGTAAATTATTTTGTATTTATTTTTCTTTACTCTTTGAATAAATCAATCAAATTCTTTTGCTTTGATCACAAATATTTGAAATTGGAAAGAGTTTTAGAAAAAGTTAGAAAAAGAATTTGATAATAATGTAATAATATGAATTATGGTATTCTGAATTTAGTTTCTAAATATATAATTTATTTCAATATCTAGATGATAAATGTGTGAAATTGATGTATTTATGAAAATGGATTAATATTTTTTGGTGAAAAGATAAGGAGACTATGTGTGTGCAGACAATTTCTTTTATTAAACAAATGAATTACTGTATAAAATTTTTCATATATGGATAGATGAAATGTCAAATATCAGTTAGTATATTTTTATTAAATTTTTTAATAAATAAATAATTTTAAAATTCTTTTAACATTCAAGACAATGAGAAAATTAAAACTACAGGTATACGAACACAATTTTTTTATCCTAACTTCATGAAAATACTTTATTTTAAAGCATATAGCATGATGTGTATATTGCTCAGGTATAAGTTTTATAAACTTTCAATTAATGTTCATAAAATTTTAAAGGTATTTTTACCAATATGTATATAGTTCATATGAGGTATGTTGTGTAGAAATTTAGTAATAAATAATAATTTAACATTTAAAAAATATATAATAAATAACTATGATTTCCCATCTACATAGCCATCTAGTTTTATTTTATTTTAAAGATGAAATATGCTTGATTAAATGTGTTGACAAAGATGAAAAAGAATCCTAAATTTCCTAAATATCATGTGCCTTGAATCATGCCTAGTTTTAGGCTAGGTTTGGACCTCCTCGAGCCTTAACCTAAACTAGTTTTGGAGGGAAAGTGGAGAATTAAAACATTAAAATGTTCAAAGGAAATATAAACATTCACCCATTAAAAAGGGCATACACCCTTTTTAAAGGGCCTATGCCTCATTAAATAAATTTTATCATTTGAAACTACTCCAAAATAAGACTTGGTGCTCTGTAAAAGGGTGTACACGCCCTTTATAGCTCACATATTTATTTTGTTTTCCCATGAAATTCACTTATTAATTTTGAATTTTATAAACTTCAACTGGTTTTTTCTACTAATGCTCTACAAATTCTCTATTTACTTTATATCTATTAATATAATTGATTAAATTTTACTTTGGACCTACACCTATTTACATAAAGATAAATAATGGGGATAGGTCATAGCCACAAGAGACCAATTAAAAAACTAAAAATAAGGAAATTAAATTCAAGAGAGAAAAAAAGAAAAAGACAAGTAGATAGGAGAGCATTTATAAGATATTCTATATAAGGTGAAGGTCATTCGTCCACACCAGGTAATATTTTAGAAATTAAATTAAAATTCCCAATTCAATGAGATTTAATTTAAATATGTCTTCAAATGATATAAAATAACTTAATCAATCCTTATTGAATGATGAAATTCAAAATGTATAATATATAAATAATGAAATTACATTGATTGATGAAACACATGGAAAAACACAATATGTTGAAACATCCATCCATAATTAAGTTTTTGAGCATGATGACAATCAGCGTCAATGAATGAAACCAATTAATCTCTCTCCCAATGAAGAGTAATTTGCTTCACCTATATGGTCTAATGTACATATCGAACACTTTAATATACCTTATATGGTTGAAGTGGTAACACCATCCAATTTAATAAAAAATATTTTTCCTAGACATACACTTCCAAGAATAATGCAATGAAAAACAACTTATTTGGTTAAAATATATGATAAAATACTAAAAATTATTTAAGGTAAAATGTCAAAATATGAAATCAATGTCATGCCTAACATGTATCAAACTATGCATTTGAGAAGAAAATCCTTACAAAATGATGTCAAATATTTATTTGATTAATGAAAATGCAAAAAATGCACCATGTGATGAATAATTTAGGGCAAATAATAATAATAAATATGGAGGGAAGAAATAATGGAATAGTAAATAATATATTTATTGATTTTCATTCAATAGGCAATAGAACTCAAAAATAGATAGTAATGTGGAAAAATGAGTAATAATAGAATCTATAGTGAGTAAGTCAACATTTAAATCTCAATTTCTTAGGCAAATAAGTATATCCTTCAAATTCAATAGGAAAACTCTAATAAATTCCATAAAAACAATAATAATGTTTAATGACTCTACACATAGAGATTATTGGGAGTTTAATGATAGACTCCCATGAAAAAATACATTATTAGTTGAAGGAGCAATACATTTTGATTGAAATTTTTTGGCACAACAACACAAGGGTCTCATCTAATGCAAAACATGTTAAAATAAGAAAAGGTTCAAAAAACTATGAGCCACATACAAAATATTTCATGGACATGACCCAAATAGAATTTTATAAAAAGTTCATTGAAAATTCTAATGGACAATTGATGACTTGCGAAAGGTCATTTGATATATACAAGTCTTTCTATGTTAAAATCAATCAAGCATGCATGACATGTTGTTGTAATATCCATGTTGAATTTAATAAGAAATTTGTTTTTTATTCATATAGATTATACTTTCCATATTAATTATATTATGTAGGAATGTATGGTGGTTTTCCCACCTAAAAAATCAAGAGAATTAATCCCAAGTCTTTTATATCAAATACCCGAGGGACATATTTTCATTAATAAATAATGTTTAGAGGGAATATGCAACACTTGTGGTGGTTTGTCAAATTTTAGTAGCTATATACATGGATAAATTTCACATGAATTTAGAAATTAACTAGTTGATTTTAATAAGTACAAATATATAAAGTATGTTTTAAAATATGGAAAAGAGTCATCAAGATTTGAGTTGGTTATGACCCAGGTATATGTATATGATTCATGTCTGAATTAAAGAATAATATTATCTACCAATATGCAAGACATATACACAAAGAAAAGTGGTTAGATAATTAATTCAAGGTATGCAATGACAAATCTCCATTTGGCATCAATTGTTTTAGTTGTGGACTTTGCTAAAAACTACACACTACAACCATAGAACAAGGTTCAATGACAATACTATAATTTAACACATGTAATTTTTTTTCATATCACATTCAGACATACACTTGATAACATAAATGACAATAAAAAGACTTTGAGGTAGTACCACTTTTAATGAGAGATGACATATTACATTATCCATAGTTTGTCCAAGGTTGTTTTGATGTATTTGATATAAATATGAATGCAATAAAAATCATGTTCGATGCACACTACATTTTGTCAAATAATTGTGTGGGATAGTTTAAGAATTCTCAAATATTTTATTGGTTAAGTAGGATGCATAAGAATAAGGAGATTCAATTTTTTTTGAGTTTATTTGAGGCTAGGCATGACAAAGGGGAAGACAATGGTGTAGGTGTCTATGTAAAAAATACCTTAAAAAGAATAGGGAAAGCACAAGGATGGTGATAATTTGATCAATTCTATAATTATTGTGACTTTGTGAAATGGTTTTTTTTTTTCTCATGGATAAGATAACTATTCTCATGAGAAAATATTGCTTTTGTTAATGGAGGGAAATGATAAGATAGTGTAGAAATATTATAGTACAATACCTAGACTGAGTGTTTTTCATTCCATTCAAATCTCAAATTATAGTTCATGGACTATCATAACTAGGGATATGGCATGATTTTATTCAAACTATATGGAATTTAATTAGAATGAATGTGAGTAAAAATAATGGGTTGGCAAATATTATTATATACCTCTAACACCTATAGAGACTAGTGATTCATTTCAACCATTATGGGATCATGAAATGACATCATCAGTTGACTTTGACTGCATCTCAAATATTTTACAACTAGGTATAATTTATTTACAATTTAAATGTAGCCTTAGTTATATTAGTGATATAATACCTTTTTCTTATGTCCTTAAAAATTGACTATATTTTAAATGCAAGGCATGTTTTTATAGTAATTTCACATGAGGACAATGATGAGGGGATAAACTACTAATTGTCTCATTGTGTAGAGGTAAAAAAATTAACCAATACTATCATGGATGGTGAATACCTAATTTATCCCACTTGATTAGTGGTGGTTACGAGAACATGGATTCTTAGATATTATCATAACAATTTTACAATGTTTATTTAAGGACATTGAAACACATAGGGTGGTGCTTCATTATTCAAATTTGGTTATTTCTACAAATATTTAAATGATCAAATATTGTTAAAATCCTTAGCACAAAACTTTATGGAAAGTTCCTAAATCTAAGAATGAAATGATTCTTGAAACATATAAAAGTAAATCCGATCCAAAAGGTACATTAGATTGAATTGGTTAGGTTAGTATTCAATTTGTCTATCATTTCAAATTACTTTTAGTCAACTTATTTGATTTACTGTGTTTTAATTTTGAATTATTTTATCATTTTATCAATTTATGTTTGAATTCTTTACTAACAATTTTAACATAGGCTAGTGGTACTATATGAGCTTCTAGCTTCACATACTTTCATGAGTATAAAATATTTTCTTCTTAAAATAAAGAGAAGCATAAAAATCAATACATGTTGATTAGATAACTTTGTTCCTCATCTTGAGTGTTAGATAATCCTTTGAGGGTTTAGAATAATTACACATATAAGTACAAGAATTAATAGCTCATCTCTACACATCGATATGTGTTGGTTATGTTGGTTCATCAATTAGGATAATGATTCAAAAGATATGCCTCCTACTGACCAAATTTTAGTCTTGAAGAGACATTTGGCTATAATAAAAAAATAATTATCATGCCTTTCCCATCTCGAGTTCCATAAAATACACTAATGGATATTTAAATAACTCATCTATTAAATTGTAGCATTTGATAGCTCATCTTTACCCCTCATGATTCTCCTACAATGTACACTAAAATTTTGCTTAGTTTTACTTCTCAGGGATGATAAACTTCTCTTTAGTGATGCCTTAAAATGACTTTAAATTTCAACCTAAGGCCTAAAAAAAGTGGAGGGTAGTCATTCTAGTGTTTATATGCCTATCTGGATGCATCAGTGAAGATAGTTCATTGATTAGGCTAGTGAGACAAAATATATTCCTCCTATTGACCAAATTTTGGTCTCTTAAGAGACATTTAGCTGCAAGATAAAAATCATTTTCATTATTTTATCATCTTGATTTACATAGAATACTCCAAGGGATGATATGAGGACTCATCTACAAAATTTTAGGAGTTGATGGCTCATATCTACCGCTCATGATTCTTTTGTAATGTGCTATAAAAAATCATTTAGTTTTACCACTCAGGGCTGAGAAAATTCTCTTCAGGGATACCTCAAAACAATTGTAACTTTATACCTACAATACTGATGGAGAGTAGAGAGTGGCCATTCTATCATTTATATGCCCATCTAAATGTGTTAGTGAAGATGGTTAATCAATTGTGATAATGAGTGAAAATATACACCTCCCATTGACTAAATTTAAGTATCTTAATAGACATTTAGTTATGAAAGAAAAATCACTGTTATGTCTCACTCATCCCAAGTGCCATGGAATCCTATAGGGGTGATAATAGGACTCATATATATAAATATAATCATTGATGTCTTAACTCTAAACCTCACAGTTCTCCTGTAATGCATGATGGAAGTTCAACTAGTTTTCACTCTCAGGGATAAGAAGCTTCTATTCAAGGATGCCTCAAGATAAATGTAACTTTATATCTTAAGGTCTAATAGAGAGAAGAGGGAAACAATCCTAGCATTAAAATTCCCATCCAAATGCATCAATGTATAAGGTTCATCAGTTGGACTAACGAGTCAAAAAATAATCTTCCCACATAACATTGTTTAGTCCCTTGAAAGAGATTTGGCTATGAGATAAAAATCCTTTCCATGTATTTCTCATATCAATATATTAATAATATTATATGGGGTAATTATAGGAGTTGATTGTTAAATTGTAGGAGCTGATAGAATGTATCTAACCATCATTATTCTCTTACAATGTGTGATTGAAGATTAGCCAATTTGCACTCTTATGGAGGAGAAACTTCTATTCAGGGATGCCTCTAACTGACTATAACTTCTCATATTAAGGCCTAACAAAGAGTGGAGGGTAGTAATTCTATACTTAAAAAACCAATCTAGATGCACTGACATAGACCATTTGTTGATTGGGATAATAAGTTAGAAGATATGCTTCCCACTGACCAAATTTTAATCTCTTAAGAGACAACTAACTATGAGAGAAAAATCATTACCATGCCTCACTCATCTCAAACTATAAAAATTTGTATGTTGTTGATTAGAGGACTTATCCATGAAACTATATGATCTGATGGCTCATCTCTAACCCTCATGGTTATCCTAAAATGCATGATGGAAGTTTGGTCAGTTTCAAATCTTAGGGATGAGAAAATTATATTCAAGGATGCCTTTGGTTGACCACAAATTTATATCCCAGGGCATAAAAAAAATTAAGTTTGGCCATTCTATCCTTAAAATGACCATAGAGATGTGTTTGCATAGATGATTCATCAATTGGTCTAATGATTTAGAAGATACACCTCCCAGTTAACAATTTTTAGCCTCTTCAAATATATTTAGCTACAAGAGAAAACTCATTGTCTATCTCACTCATCTCAAATTGGAAAGAATCCTCTAGGGGTACTTATATGACTCAACTGTGTAACTTTGGGATCTAATAAATCATCTCTAACCCTCAGGGTTCTCCTATAATGTGCAATGGAGGTTTGGCTCATTTGCATTATCAAGGAGGACAAGCTTCTATTTAGGGATGCCTCTGGCTAACTACAACTTTTCATCCTAGGGCCTAACAAAGAATAAAGGGTGGTCATTCTAGCCTTAAAACACTCATCTAGACATATCGGCATAAATGATTCATAAATTTGGCTAATGAATCAGATGATATGCCTCCCACTAACCAACTTTTAGACTCTTTAAAGATATTTGGCTTAGAGAAAAAACTCATTACCATGTCTTGCTCATTTTTATCTGGAAATAATTCTCTAGGGGCTACTTAGATGATTTGACCATGCAATTTTAAGTACTAATGACTTATCTCTAAACCACATGGTTCTCATTCTATGCATGGTGGAGGTTTAGCTAGTTTGCACTCTCAAGGAGGAGACGCTTCTATTTAGGGATGCCTCTGATGGAAAATAAATTTCTATCCTGAGGCCTGAGAGAGAGAGAGAAGGGAAAAAAATTTATCCTTAAAACAACCATCTAAATACATCAGTGTAGATGGTTCATTGACTTCACTATCGAGTTAGAAGATACACCTCCCACATACTAACTTTTAATCTCTTCATAGAAATTTGGTTATAAGAGAAAACTCATGTTTGTGTCTTGCTCATCTTGAGTGGGTAAGAATCCTTTGGGGATGATTAGATGACTTGAATTTGTAATTGTAGGAGTTGAAGTCTCATCTATAACCCTCATGGTTCTCTTGCAATGCATAGCAGAAGTTTGGTCAGTTTACACTCTCAAGAACGAGAAGCTTATATTTAGGGATGCCTTTGATTAATTAAAATTTTATATACTAAGGCCTAACTAAATGTGTATGGTGGCCATTTTAGCATTAAAATGACCATATAGATGTGTCTACATAGATGGTTCATCAATTGGGATAATGATTCAGAAGATATGCCTCCCAATTAACAACGTTTAGTCTCTTTAAAGACATTTAGCTATAAGAGAAAACTTATTTCCATGTCTCACTCATCTTGAGATAGAAAGAATCTTCTTGGGGGGGGGGATTATAGGAATCGATCATGCAACCATAGGATTTGAAAAATAATATATAACCCTCACGGTTCTCCTGCAATGTGTGGTAGAACTTCAGCTAGTTTACACTCTCATAGACAAGAAGCTTCTCCTTAGGGATACCTCCAGCCAACTACAACTTTTTATCCTAGAGCCCAATGGAGAGTGGAGGGTGGCCATTATATAATTAAGACACCCATTTAGATGTGTTAGTGTAAATGATTCATCAATTGGTATAATGAGCCAAAATATATGCTTCTAACTGACCAAATTTAAGTCCCTTGGGAGAGAATTGGATATGACAAAAAACCATTGTCATGTCTCACTCATCTCATTTTGGAAAGAATCCTCTCAGGGTGCCTAGAGGACTTGTCTTTGAAACTATAGGATCTAATGTCTTATCTCTAATCCTCATGGTTCTTTGACAATATGCAGCAGAAGTTCAGCTAGTTTCCTTTCTCAAGGATGAGAATCTTCTATTCCCGTATGCCTCTAGCAGGCTGCAAATTTCTGTCTTGGGACTTAAAAGAGAGTTGAGGGCAGCCATTCTAACCTTTAAACACCCATCTAGATGTGTTGATATAGGTAGTTCATCAATTGGGCTAATGCATCAAAATATATGCCTTCCACTAACCAACTTTTAGTCTCTTCAAAAACATTTATATGAAATATTCATAATATAGAAGAAATAAGAATTGTAAAAATAAAAAATACTTCTTCAAAAAACTGGAATCATTCTCCTTCTTCTTCTTGAAAATAAAGATCAATTACAATTTATTAATAGAATTGCATGTGAACATGCTTTTCTAATTATTGAATAAAATATTTTAAATTTATCTAAATAATAATTTGCATGTAATATCAACTAAAACTAACTCTAGCCTTTCTAAGGCTTTATTATTTCTAAAAAATATATTAACTAAAACCTAACTAACCATCTAAATTTAGCTCCACAAAAACTATTCATGCAAACTAAATTTACACTAATAGTCTAAAAATAGCACTGAGTGAACTGCACTTCAGCATCAATTTTCAACATACTCCCCCTTGATGTTGAGCAGGCTCACAATTTGATCTCTGAGTATCAAAAATAGATCTATTGCAACTACTTTCATGAAGATATCTACCAATTTTTCTTTAGTGTTGATGTACTTCAATTCTACTACCTTCATCTACACTAAATTTCTGATAAAATGATGTTTTAAATCAAAATGTTTTGTCCTATTGTGATGGATTGGATTCTTGGTCAATTTAATAGCACTAATGTTATCACAAAAAATAATTGTGGACTGAACTTGAATCTCTCCAATTTGTTTAAGAAGTTTTCTAAGCCATAATGCTTGTGTACCTACTGCAATGACCGCAACATACTCTACTTTTATAGAAGAAAGGGAAACTATACTTTTCTTCTTTGAGCTCCAAGTAATCAGACTAGAACTAAAATAAAAATATTTCCTAGATGTTGACTTTCAATCATCCAAACTACCTCTCCAATCAAAATCACTAAAACTAACAAGATTGAACCTTTTATAAGTGTAGTAATGAATACCAAAATCTAGAGTGCCTTTCACATACCTCAAAATTCTCTTGGTTGCCTTCATATGCATTTTTAATGGCTTTGCCATGTACCTTGAAATAAGTGAAATTGAATAATCAATATCAAGTCTTGTATAAGTTAGAAAAATTAAGCTTCCAATAATAATTCTATAGACTGTCTCATCAACTCTTTCAACACTATCATCTCTACACAACACAAATCCAGAGCAACTGGAGTGGAGACTGGTTTACAATCAACTATATCAAATTTATTCAACATATCTTTAGCATACATTGTTTGAAAAATAAAAAATTTATTCTCCCTTTGATAAACCTCCATTCCTAAAAAAAAATTCATGAGGCCTAAGTCTTTCATCTCAAATTCATTCATCATGGAAACTTTGAATTCATCCTTCATCATAGAACTGCTACCCATATACAACAAGTCATCAAGATACAAACTTAGAATTAGAATATCATTACCTTCTTGTTTGTAGTAAAGGGTAGGTTCACTCTTACTTCTTTGAAATCCATTCTCTTGAAAATATCCATCAATCCTAGCATACCATGCTCGTGGTGCTTTTTTGAGGCCATCCAAAGCCTTCTTTAACTTGTAGACATGATTTTCTTTTCCTTGCACTTCAAAACCTTGTGGCTATTCCACATATACTTTTTCTTCTAAGTACCCATTCAAGAAGGCACTTTTCACATCCATATGATGGATACTCCAATTCTTTTGAGCTTCTAATGAAATCAACATTATAATGGTCTCTTGTCTTGCTACTGGTGCAAATGTCTCTTCATAATCAATGCCATACTTTTGTGTGAAGCTTTTAGAAACTAATCTCGCCTTATACCTTTCAACACTTCCATCACTATTACACTTAGTCTTGTAGACCCATTTGGTGCCAATCTTCTTCTTATCATGTGGAAGCTTTGTAAGCTCCCAAGTGTCATTCCTGTGAATAGAATCCATCTCTTCTTACATTGCTTGCATCCAAACCTCATTAGTATATGCATCTTCAAAACATGATGGTTCAAAATCAGCCTTGGTAAGTAAAACAAAATTTAGTCTCTCACCTCTTGGATTTTCTTCATGTGCTTGATTTGAACTCCTTTGATAAATGTCACTCAATCTTCTTACCTTCCTTGTAGAACTAGGACTGGAATCTGTACTTACACTTGGAATTGAACAACTAGATGAGGGGTTACTTGGTGGATTTGTAGCACTTGGAACAAAAATATTAGTGGGCTACCCATGATCAATATCATCCATAATAACTTCATTTAAAATAGATTTTGACTTCTCCATATGGCCTTTTTGATGACCATAAACTCCCCCTTCATCAAAAATCACATCTCTTAACACAATAAGCCTATTAGTGAGAAGATTATATACCCTGTAAGCCTTATATTCCTCATTATATCCAACAAAAATACATGACTCACTTTTCAAATCTAACTTTTGCCTCTTTTGATTAGGAACATGAACATAGGCTAAGCAACCAAAAAATTTAAAATAATTAACATTTGGCTTTTTCTCATACCAGGCTTCATATAGAGTCATCCTATCAAGTGCACTAGTAGGACTTTGATTGAGAATATATACTTATGTAGCAACTGCATCTCCCCAAAAAGAATAACTTAATCCCTTTGTTTGTAGCATGCTTCATGTCATCTCCACCACTATATGATTCTTCCTTTCAGCTGCACCATTTTGTTGAGGTGTGTATGTAGTGGTGAGTTATCTTCTAATGCCATGCATATCACAATAACCTTGAAAGGATTTTGAATAAAATTCTCCTCCACGATCAGCTCTTAAGCATTTTATTTTGTACCCTTTGTCATTTTATACAATGGATCTAAACCTCTTGAATGTCTCAAGAGCTTCACCTTTGGTCTTCAAAAAATAAACCCAACACTGTTGCGAGTAATCATCAATAAAAGTAATGAAATATGATTACTTACCCAAACTCTTTGTCTACATAGGACCACAAATGTCTGAATGAACTAACTAGAGTAGATAATGAGCCCTCCATGCATTTCCTTTTAGAAATTTCTCTCTTGCATGTTTTCCTTTAGCACATCCTTCACAAATTTCTTTGTGCTCTTCAACCTTAGGTAAAATATAAACTAATGCTTTTGATGTTAGAATTTTCAAATTTGAAAATTTAAATGCCCATACCTGAGATGCCACAACCAACTTGTATCCTCATATACCATATTGACAAGGTTCTTGTTATGTTCACCAAACTTCAATTGAAACATCCTATTCTTTGTCATAGGCACAACTGTTACCACTCTATTTCCATGATTATTATAATAAATTATACATTGTTGATTTTCAAATACAACTTTATAATTCTTCTCACATAATTGTCCAACACTCAAAAAATTATGCTTTAACTTTGGAGTGGAATAAATGTCTTTAACACTCTTCATACCTTCTTTTGTATGGACTTCTATAGCTCCTTTTGCAGCAACCACCAATGATTTGTCATCACCAAGCTTGATCTTATATTTAAAACTTTCATCCATTATAGAAAAAAAAATCATTCCCTAACATGTGGTTAGAACATCTCGAATCTAAATACCAAACATCTTTAGAAATATTTTTAGCTTTGTCATAAGATAAAAATGAATTATTTGGAGGATTCTCATCACCTTCTTGAGCATAATGAATGCTTCTATTATTGTTATCTTCTTATAATCTACACTCATAATTAAAGTGGCCATACCTATTACAATGATAACACTAGATATTTCTTTTATCAAATCAGCCTCTACCTCTTCCTCTAAAAACACCTCTTCCTCGAAAACCACCTCTGCCTCCATTTCCTCTTGAGTAAATCTAATTTTGACCTCTACCTTGGCCTTGATTACTTTTGATGATACTATTGGCATCTTCATTCTTTGTGATTTGTAATTTGGAGGAAAAATCTTTCTCATAACTTTTTCCAAATGAATCTCTCAATCTTTCTTCATGAGACATCAAAGATCCAACTAGATGATCAAATTGAAGGGTAGATAAATTCTTGCTTTTTTCTATGATTATGACAACATGGTTCCATCTTGGTGTGAGAGTCCTCAACAACTTTTTGATCACAACCTCATTGTTCACAATTTCACCAAGTGTAGCCATCTTATTGACCACATCTTTTACTCTAACAAAATAGGTACTCACACTTTCAGCTTCTTGCATCTTTAAATTCTCGAATTCTCTCTTCAATGTATGTAACTTGACAAGTTTGACTTGATCACTACCTTGGTAAGCTTCTTTTAGAGTCTTCCAAGCATCCTCAATTGTCTTTTTTTCTGCAATTCATGGAAATAGGCTCTTATCTAGAGCTATTTAAATATGAAATAAGGCTTAAGCATTCTTCTTCTTAGCCTCCTTATTAGTTGTTTTATCATTTTCTGTGAGGGCATTTCAATCAGCTGGCTCTGCATACCCTGATTCAATAATCTCCCACAAATCTTTTCCTATAAAAAAAAGTCATCATTTTGATACACCAATAATCATACTCATTTCCATTAAATTCTAGAATGGGCAAGGAGTTAGAATTTGACATGATAAATTTTTGGCAAAATTCCAACTACTAAATCTTTAACCCAAAAGAAAAGTACCAGCTCTGATACCAGATGTAAAATTTTAAATAAAATTAAATCATAGCTAAATATATGTAATATTCATAATACAGAAGAAATAAGAATTGCAAAAATAGAAAATACTTCTTCAGAAAATTGGAATCATTCTCCTTCTTCTTGAAAATAAAGATCAATTACAATGTATTAATAGAATTGCATGTGAACATGCTTTTCTAATTATTGAATAAAATATTTTAAATTTATCTAAATAATAGTTTGCATGTAATATCAACTAAAACTAACTCTAGCCTTTCTAAGGCTTTATTTTTTCTAAAAAATATATTAACTAAAAATTAACTAACTGTCTAAATTTAGCTCCACAAAAGCTGTTCATGCAAACTAAATTTACACTAATAGTCTAAAAATAGCAGTGAGTGAAGTGCACTTCAGCATCACTTTTCAACAATCAATTGGGCTCGTCTGGATCTAGCAAGAATCCTCTACTGGGTGCTTATAAAAATTGAACTTGCAACTGTAATTTCTAACGGCTTGTATCTAACCCTCCTGGTTATCTTTTTATGCCTTTCTGTAGGACATAGCAGCGATTATAGCTCATCCTTATTACTGCAAATTCACTGTGGAAATGGCTTGTGATGTGAAAGTTTATGAAATGGAAGATAAACAGAATCTTTTAAGAAAGTCAATAACATAGAATACAATTTTTTATGAGGCCAACACAGACCAAGTTTGTACGTAACTAATTAAGCTCGCCTTGCGAACACTACCAACAGACACACCTATAATGATTTACCAACGTTGCACGCAGGGAATGTTGACTCAATCCTTTTATCAATCACCCCTTTTAGCCGCCCAAGGGTATTCTGAAATTCGTTATATTTTATGACTGCCATGATACATCATCGTTTTCTCTCAAACAAAAGAGTAAGGTTATTACATTTGGATATCTTGTATGAGATTTTCGAATCATGTAGGCATGATACAGAAACTTGTTGTGTAGATGAAGCACCATGTTAAAATACATAAGATTATATCCTAACTCAGTATACAGATTTTGGGGCATATCAAAATAATGCTTGGAACTGTTGGATATATGCAAAGCTAAGAGGGCATTCTTCCAAAATATTCAATTTACATTATCTAAATTCCACCACCAGAGGGAATTATAATCCCACAAGACGTCATTTTCTGAGAAGTAATTCAGTGGAGAAGATGTAATGGAACAAGAAGATGAGAGTGGGCTATCTTGTACCATACTTCCTGCCATGTCGCTCAGAGCATTAATATATAATGAAAACGCCTCGAAATCTTCCTTTAACGATGCTTGGCTACGATTGTCCAACTCAATGTTAACCTGGTTTAGAATTGTAGGTAGATTAAAATCTGGAAAACCATTTTCCATTCCGTCCTTTTGATGAGGCTCCAAAGATGCGTTGAAGCTTTGGCCGCTGGAAGGCGCCATGTTTTCTTCTAATGTCTTGATTTGTGGTGCAAATTTCCAAGTTGGTGGCCGGCTACACTTTTTCTTGATATGAATTCTCCAATAGTTTTTTATCTCGTTATCGGTTCTTCCTGGTAAATACTGAGCAATTCTAGACCACCTGAGAAAGGAAAATATAAAGATTAAAACCCTGAGAAGGAATTATTATTATTATTATTATTATTATTAGCAAGTGTGTTTCTGAATAAATTTATGTCAGAATGTTTGAATCACTATTTTTGATCATATTCTATGATTTATTATCAGGGTGAAAATAGAATAATGACAATGATTTATTATTAGGATGAGAATCAACCAATTTTATCCAAAACGACACTAGTCATATTAAACTTTTCTGAACTAGTTTATGTTCAGAAATGTGATGAATAACACAAAATTGTAGTACCTGTTTCCCCATTTCCTTTGCAAATCAATGATCAACTGTTTCTCCTCGGGAGTTATTCTGCCACGCTTAAGACCTGGACGGAGATAATTGAGCCATCTCATCCTGCAACTCTTGCCACTTCTCTTCAATCCGGCCGCTTTGGCAACAAAACTCCAACTACCTGCACCATGCAGGCTTACGTAGGCCGTCAGCTTGATATCTTCCCCAGAAGTCCACGGACCTTTCCTTGTCTCTTCTTCCTCCTTTTCCGAAACAGTCGTTGCCGAAGCCGTTTTCGCCATTATTAACACCAACAGCTTAATTTATTTCTAAGAAAGATAGCTTCTATTTCTTTGTGGGGAAGATATATATTAAAAATGTCTCTGTCTTCGTTAGTACTCCACAACGTGAGTTCTAGGAAAGCTACAATAAGTAGGATACAGCTTGATTTGCATAAAAAGATATAGCAGACGTAAACGCATACGTTCACAGGTTCTAGAAAGGTTTGAAAGATATCAGAAAACGATTCCTGTCACACTTTTCCACGTAGATTCAACAGCAAGGTGGCCCACTCGGGTAACGGGATAAAATTCAGCAAATCTGGCCGACCGCCCTGCAATGAAACACATTCTGGAAATTAACAACAGAAAAACTTGATGGGCCATAACTAAGCTATGTAAAATTCTACTCGCTATTTGAGTGAAGACACGTATAGAATTTCAGAATTTTCTGTATGTTGTTTTTTCGTTGCGCTTTAGAGTACAATGGACTGTAAGGAAACATGACTAAATTCATTTGACTCAATAAAAGTTTGATTCCCCATTAAAGTTTTGGAATCGCTAAACATTTTTTATGAAAAGTAATAAGGATAGGCTGCACTGACAAGGAAAACTTCATCTTTTTCCAAAGCCCCACAGATTATTCTCGTCCTTGTTTCCCACCTTAATGAGGTGACCTGGACGGCTATTCAATTAGAAAAACATTAAAAAAACGTAGACTGTTCTCATTGCTTTTGACCATACAACATTGCCACATAGTGTTTTGATGGAATGCGCACAACTGTTGATAGACAATGCACAAATCAAAAGGGGTTGCACAGGATACATCTGAAAAATATAGCCATATAAGAATAGAACAAAACCATACTGTACTATAACTGATGGATAAGAATGCTTGTAATTGACATGGAAATTTCATTAAAAAATATCTAGATTTCGGCTTCCTACTTGATTTTACCGGGTACAAAAATCCGTGCATCAATCTTTGGCAGACTAAGTTCTGTTTTCGACAACAAAGTTGAATTTTAGTTAGATGATGTCTGATTTTATTGAAATTTGGTTATCCTTTATCTATGTTTTTTAATTAGAAATTTGTTTTAGATTTTTATGATAATATATAGATCTTTCAGAATTCTTTTTTTTCAAAAATTTAATCCACTCGAAAAGATTTTGTAAGAACATAAAAATGAATGTAATTATAAGAGGCCTCCCTCAATCAAATTTATGTTATTAGATAATTTGGTAAATAAGAGTTATGTAATTTAACAAACAATCTATACAATATGAATATCTTGATTCTTATCTCCAAATATGAGATGCAAACAATGATTATAATTTGTATTCTTTTTTATTATTTAATTTAGATATTGAAATAATAGATGCATACATTTCAGAAATAGATGACAAGAATAATAAATAGAATAGAGAGTGAAATAACTTATAAGAGTTAGTTTAAGACTTCGTTTTCCAACTCTCTCTTAAATGTATGAGTATGTTTATATATATATATATATATATATATATATATATATATATATATATATATATAAATAAAATAGAGCATAAAGAATAAGAAAATAAACACAAATTTATGCAAATTGCTACAACAATGCTAAAAACAAGAATTTTTATTGATTTTCTTGAAAATTTTGATCTTCTTGATCTGCTCATACAAAGCTGCGCCCAAGACATCTATTAATAGAATGTGAAAGCAAAAATAAATAAAAATAAACTGATTGTTTGACTAATCCTTAACTAATCTTCTAACTGCTTGAAAGAACTGACTGTTAATTGCTTAAACTAACTGATTTCTAACTGTTTGTTAACTGTTGTGCATGCATGAGAAGGAGTGAGGTGTAACAAGCAGTTAAACTATGAGTGGAGAAATTATCTCCAATTAATCTTTAGTTTCTAACACTCCCCCTTAATTTCTCCCACTAACAACTTCAGCATTTATAATGCCTAAATTTTGTCTTAGATTATCAAAGGTCTCCTTTGCTAATGCCTTTGTGAATATATCTGCCAATTGATCTTCAGTTCTGCAGAACTCCAAATGGATTTCTCCATTGTTCACTAACTCTCTGATAAAGTGAAATCTTGTATCCATGTGCTTGCTCCTCTTGTGAAAAACATGATTTTTTGATAATACAATTGCTAATTTGTTATCACAAAAGACTGGCATTGACTCCTGTGCTTGTAATAAATCTGTCAATATTCTCCTCATCCAAGTTGCTTGACATGCTACTGATGTGGCTGCTACATACTCTGCTTCAACTGATGAAAGTGTCACTATAGGTTGATTTTTGGATGCCCATGTGACCACACCTATTCCTAAAAGAAAGGCATGTCTAGAAGTACTCTTCCTGTCATCAATGCTACCTGCAAAATCACTATTAGTATAACCAATCAAACAAAAATTGTTAGTTGTGGAATATAAAATTCTATATTTTGTTGTTCCTGCCACATATCTCAATATCTTTTTTCCAAATTGCCAATGTGAGTCTTTCGGTGACTCCAGGAATCTAGAGATTAAACTGACCCCAAACATGATATCTAGTCTTGTAACTGTAAGACACATCAAACTGCCAACTAGTCTTTTGAATGCTATAGAATCAACGTTAGACCCTTGTTCTTCTTTGCTAAGTTTGGTCCTTGTAGCAACTGGTGTAGGTGTTGGTTTACAATTCGCATCTTAAACCTGCTTAACACATCCTTTGCATATTTAGTTTGACAAATAAAAATTCCCTTCTCTGATTATACAATTTCTATGCCTAAAAGGTACTTCATTAATCCCAAATCTGTCATTTCAAATTCTTTCCTCATTGCTGATTTAAATGTGTCTACAGATAAATTTTCAGTGAAAATCAAATCATCAACATATAAACACACAATCCAAATCTGACATGCTTTGTTGATTTTTGTGTACAAAGTAGGCTCACTATTGCTTCTACCAAATCCATTTTTTGTCATGTATGAATCAATCCTACTATACCATGCTCTTGGTGCTTGCTTGAAACCATAAAGGGTCTTCTTCAATCTGTAGACTTTTTTTTCATGTCCTTGCACTTCATAACCTGGTGGCTATTTCACATACACTTTTTCATCTAGGAAACCATTCAAGAAAGCTGATTTTACATCCATTTGATATGCATACCAATTATTTTGAGCAGCTATTGCTAAAACCATTCTAATAGTATCAAGTCTAGCAACTGGAGCAAATATTTTATTATAGTCAATTCCATGTTCTTATGCAAAACCTTTTGCTACTAACCTTGCCTTGTGCTTTTCAACATTTTGTTTTGCATCAAAATTGGTCTTATAAACCCATTTGACTCCTATGCAATCCTTACCTTCAGGTAGATTAGTTAGATCCCATGTTTGATTTCTTTCAATGGCACTCATCTCTTCATCCATTGCTTTTATCCAATGTTCCTCATTAACTTCTTATTCATAATACATAGGATCATAGTGAAAAGAGCAAAATTTGAACATAAATCTAGCTTCTCTTCTTCTTGATTATAAATCTCATTCAAGTTTCTCATTTTCTTACCTTTCAATCTTGATCTTAAAGTGGCAAGAGTTGGATCTAATTCATCACTTGTGAATTTGGAGTAGGGTGACATGCATGACCAGATGATTCACCTTGTACTAAGCTCCTAGGTGTTCTTATTGGAGTGCTTGTTCTTACTTGTGGAAAGGATCGATCACCTTGTAAATTTTGTTCTTCAGATTCTTCTTCATTTTGTGGAATTGGTGCTCCAATTGTGATGGTGCTACCATCCCATGCTTCTTCTTCCTTAAATTCAACACCTCTGCTAATAATCACATGCTTTGAAATGGGGTTATACAACTTATAAGCCTTTGATTCTTCACTATAGCCAGTAAAAATACATTTCTCACCTCTATCATCAAGTTTTCTTCTCAATTTAGATGGTATAAGAGAATATGAAATACAACCAAAAATTCTAAAATGATGTACACTATGTTTCTTACCACTCCACGCTTCTTGTGGAATTCGATCTCTACCACTCTTTGTTGGGCTTATATTTAGAATATATATTGCACATGCTACTGGTTCTACCAAATATTTATTTGACAAGTGTTTGGCTTTCAACATGCTTCTAGCCATCTCCATGATTGTTCTATTCTTTCTTTCTGCTACACCATTCTGTTGTGGTGTGTACCTTGTAGTTAATTGCCTTTTAATGCTATGATACCTACAGAAATCTTAAAATTCATTAGACATATATTCACCTTCTCTATCTAATCTAAGTACCTTGATGTAATGGCCACTTTGTTTTTCAACCATTGCCTTGAATTCTTTAAACTTTCCAAAGGCTTCAGACTTATTTTTGAGAAAATATATCCACGTCTTTCTGCTTAAGTCATCAACGAAGGTTAGAAAATAAGTGCTACCTCCAAATGATGGAGTTTGCATTGGTCCACATAAATCACTATGGACTAGCTCCAATATTACCTTTGCTCTATATGAGGCTCCTACTGGAAAGATCTTTCTATGCTATTTTTCCAGAATACAACTTTCACATGAACTTCCTGGCTGTTCTATTGGTGGTAATCCCTTCACCATATTTTTCTTCTGTAACAAATTCAAACCTCCAAAATGTAAATGTCCATACCTTAAGTTCCATAGCCATGATTGGTCTAGATGCATGGTTTTGAAGTGAGCTTCCTCTTCTCCTTGAATGCATTGAATTCGAAAAGGGAACATTCGATTCTTGGTCATCTCCACTTTTTCTATCAACCTGTCACTTGGAAACTTGTCTAGTATTGTGCAAATAGTATCCATAAAGGATACTTTGTAGCCTTTCTGTACAAATTGTTTAATACTCATAAGATTATGCTTTAGTCTAGGTATAAAATAAACATCAGGCATAAACCTTCTTTCACCATTTTTTGCCAAAACATTTATTACACCTTTACCCATTACATCCACTTTGATATCATTTCCTAATTTCAATTTAGATTTTACAGAATCATCAAGACTAGCCAAAAAAAATTTATTCCCTGTCATATGATTACTGCATCCACTATCTAAAAACCAAATATCTCTAACTTTTTCTTGAGTAACATTACAAGTAAGAAATAAGCTTCCAAGATTAGAACTAGATTCACCTATGTAATTAGCATTATGCTTGTCCACATATCCTTGTTTCTTTCTGCAGTCACTTGCATAATGTCCATATTTTTTGTAGTAATAACATTGAATATTAGATTTATCAAACCTCTGTGAACTTTATTGGAAGTGATTGTTGCCATGTCCTCTATTGTTGTAGTTTTGATTACTGTTTTCACCTTGATCTAGATTGTTCCTTCCAGTTCTGCCTCTACCTCTTCCTCTAAAGTTTGACCTTCCTCTTCCTCTTCCTCTACCAAATGATACCTGTGACTTGAAAGCATTCTGAAGAGAAGTATTGTTATTCCTATTCATTCTAGATTCATGTGTTAACAAAGACCCCATTAATTCATCTACAGATAATTGTTCCAAATCCTTGGTTTCCTCAATAGCTACAACTATTGCATCAAATTTACTGGGTAAACTCTTGAGTATTTTTTCTATGATCTTCTAATTCGTTATAGTTTCTCCATTAGATCTAATTTGATTCACTATATTCAACACTTGACCCATAAACTGGTCTATAATCTCTGAATCATTCATTTGCAAATTTTCAAAACTTCTCCTAAGAGATTACAATTTAGCAATTTTTACCTTTGTATTACCTTTATAGGTAGTCTCTAAGATTTTCCATGGCTCTCTAGATCTCGTTGCGGCTGCAACTCTGAAAAAAATAGATTCATCTAGTCTTTGTTGGATTATAAATAAAGCTTTTACATCTTTTTTCTTGTTCTCTTTAAGCTCGTTCTTTTGTGCTTGAGTTAATGCCAGATGGGCTGCCTCATCCTGCGGTTCTACAAAACCATTCTCTACCAAATCCCAAACTTCTTGTGAGCAAAACAATGTTTTCATCTTAATTGCCCAAAATTTGTAATTCTTACCATTAAAAATGGGAATTTGAGGCTGAAAAATGTTGTTATCCGTTGCCATGTCAATCGCTGAAGTGACTAAATCAACAGCAAGTGCAAACAGGGTTGAAGCGCACTTCTTCATTGTGCTTTTCCTTATCTGACTTTTTGTCTACTAAATGTCAAAACCCCAATTCTTTCTTTTTCTTGCAAAACAGACTCTAGAGCGAACAATTCTTAGAGCCCTTCTCGGTATTCAAGCGAACTTCAGCAGTCTGGTCCGTGCTTTCTGTTCTTCACTAGCAATTGCAAAAAGAAATGAAAGAAATAACAATAAATAAATAAAAACTTTTGATGCAAGAGTACATTGAATGGGTAGACTGCGCTTCTTCTTTGACTGCACCTTGTTGGCTGTCAGAACAGGGTGCGTGATTCCTTTATTTTGTCTTTTCTTGAACTCTGCTGACTCTTCCTTCACGCGTTGACTGCTGCGCGCTGCTAACTGTCAGCCTACGGCATCCCCACGACTTCTACATATGCGCCATACCAATTCAATGATCTCCAAAAAAATTGACTACATGCTCTCAAATCTGACTGCGTTCTCCTTTCCCATAGCTAACAAACTGACTTCGCGCTAAAAACTTTTGCTTTCACAACCTGCGCAATTTTTTGAGACTTCTGCTACGATTTGGGTCCTCACACTTCAGTTGCGCTCTTTCACCTGGCTGCGCTTCTTCTTTGGCTCTACCTACGCTTCTGCCACAACAAGGCTCTGATACCAATTTTTGAAATTAAATAGAGCATAAAGAACAAGAAAATAAACACAGACTTATGCAGATTGCTACAGCAATGCTAAAAACAAGAATTTTTATTGATTTTCTTGAAAATCTTGATCTTCTTGATCTGCTCATACGAAGCTGCGCCCAAGGCATCTATAAATAGAATGTGAAAGCAAAAATATCTGAAAATAAACTGATTGTTTGACTAATCCTTAACTAATCTTCTAACTGCTTGAAAGAACTGACTATTAACTGCTTAAACTAACTGATTTCTAACTGTTTGTTAATTGTTGTGCATGCATGAGAAAGAGTGAGGTGCAACAGATAGTTAAACTGTAAGTGGAGAAATTATCTCCAATTAATCTTTAGTTTCTAACATATATAATTTTAAAATTCAAATTAAAACTTTTTTCACAAACAAATGACAATTAAAAATGAGAAATATTAAAAAATAAAATTAAATTAAAAAATTAGTGAATCCACAAAACATAAGTGATTAAGATCGAATGACTCAATTTAAATCACGATCAAAATTTAACCACTAGATTTTGAAAATAACCCAAATTAAAAATTCAATCATTGTTAAGTGACTTAAAACCTTATAAACAAATATTTTAAAATGTTGCAAGTATGTGATGTCATACAAAGGTAAATCATTACCATTTTCAAAACCAAATCGACAGATTAGAATTCTCTCGAATGAAGTCTTGGTGCAATCGAAGGGTCATGGGGTGCCGATCCCGTAAACTTAGAATAAACAAATCTCTTTTGACAACGATACAAACAAATCATTTCACATTTTTAGAAAACCAAAAGCAGTCTTCCACGTGGTATCCCATAATCTATTCTGCGACATATAATGACATCTATACTTGGACGGATTTGGCGCCCAATCAGAAGTAGGTTTTGCGCAGGCATGGATGTATACATTTGAGGCTTACAACTTTACATTAGTGTGTGAATAGTATGGTACTCTCTGAGTCTATTCAGATAGTCATGAGTTATGCTCGGAACAATTATGGAATATGGATAAAAATATTGATCAATTCATCCACCTTGCATAATTTGCTTTTTGTAATTGAAAAAATGAACGAATTATGGAATATAGATTAAAATAATTGCATACTTGGAAAGGTCTTTTTCATACAATAGGTTTTGATTAAAATAAACATATGCAGTAACAAAATGTTTCCTTCGTAGTATTTACCTGCGGTCAGGTATCATACCTTTCCCTACAGCGAATTAATTTGTATTGGAAAATGTATAGAATCAATAAATTTCATTTGTAAGAAATAATTATTACAATTTCATATGGTTTGAATCAAATTTTAATAATTTATAATATTTTTTTTCTTAACCTATAAATTGCAATTGATATGTATGCTTTGTTCTAATCAAATTCTTCTAATTTTTCATGAAATTAATTTTTTCAATACTTGTCGTATTTAATTTGCACATTTGATAAAAATATTGTTTTTGTTGTGTTCTTTTGTCTACATATGACCATTAAATATGCACTTTCCTTTTTTGTTGCATACGATGCACATACAATATCGGATCTAAATTTGACGCTCAACAATCTCAATTCATATCAAACCATGTAACCCATTTAAAATAAAAAAATTACATTAACACATGAAAAATCAGCCTAAAGATTTTAACGGTTAAAATCATCCGACATTAGCTTGGAATCTCATATCACTTATCAAGCTGAAAATCACTACAATTGCAACAGCACTAGGACCATTAATTTTGGAAAATAACACAAAATAGAGGCATATGTAACTCATTAGTAAATAAATTAAATCAACTCCGCTGTGAATACCAACCTTTTGAAAATGACCAACTTCGTTTGTGGAGTCCACAAGAAGCGCTACTTTTCAAAAAAAAAGAAAAAAAAAAAAAAAAAAAAAAAAAGAGTATGAACTCCTGTGGCAATGACAACAGTGCGAATTTCATCTTGGTTGCAAGTAGATCAATGTCGTTGGGAAATGGTCATTGCTGGAGCTTCGTATATTGACCTGTACAGCACTGCCACTCGAAAACACACAGAGACGGCGTCATATATTGACCACCCGACGTCCACATTGACACACAAAAAGATCTTTGCATATTGCTTGCACTCACACCAGCATTAAGCACATTTGCAAACCCAAATTCGTGCATATTGACCAAATCCATTGTCATATAACCAAATCCATTGTCATATTAATATGCGCACACAATGCTCGCTTCCCATATCTGCATCAACCCAGAGGCACATAGAGCTTCACACAATTACTGTCATGGTATAGAATCATTGATATTCTCCGGGAGTTGGGCCATTATATTATTAAGTTAAGCATAGGTTTGCCCAGCAGTATCTAACCATACGGGTTAGGCATCTAATATCATTTACCAAATGGGCAAGTATATAATCATATAGATTAGGCATCTACATATGCGTAGGTTATGCTCTGCCTAGAGACTTGACTCATCAGGATCAACTGTATCCAGAGTCGCTCATTGTTCACCAAACATTTCTACTAGATAAACACCGAGGTCGTTGTGATAGTAGCACGCATAAAATATATAACAAAAAGTCGCATTCCACCTTAGAATTTGGCCTAAATCCTCGGGAACTATGATGATCCAATCGGGATCCTTCCAAATATATCACAAAATTTTTATCTTTGTTGTGTTTACCTAAACTAGTGTCTTATTATAATGGTCTTATTTTTTTATTTAACTTTAATCTTGTTTAGCGCACAACCACAAACCCCATCCCATTCACCTGCATACTGGAAGCATCATTCACTTCTCAAATTGCCTACATACTTACTTCCACATAGGATCAAGGTATACAGTGCTTTCTAGGGCTCAGTTCTCCAAATAGTTCCTCTATGATTGCTACCCAAATGGGAGTGTAAAAGTATCAATTTAAGTGACTAAATACTTATTTAAATAAACTAGCCCTAAATCTTAACAAGAAATAGAAATAAACATTTGCAAGCTACATCCATTTTCTATATTTTATTTACATCAAAAACATTTTTGATCCTTGCTTTAGACAACCTAGTCTGTACAAGTGTTGTTGCAAAATTTCCATTATCTGAGAGCCATATGGTTGGTGGTTTCTTGATAATAACTAGTTTAACACTCTCAATCCTAGTTTTTATTGCTCTTTTTTGGTGTTACTAAGTTTTGAGTAAGAAATGTACTTCTTCATTCTATTCCATATGTTCACAAGTTAGAATCATCTAAGGTAATCGAATTCACTTTCTTATCTTGATTAGTGTTGTTGACCAAGAGATATTATCCTACCCCTTGGTCTTAATGACACGACATGGTCTTTATTTCTCTTTGACAATTTATAGGGATGATGCCTAGACATCATTGTTATAGTTATGTTAGGCCATAGATGCAGTAACTCAAGCATGATAGTATTACCTATAAACGTAAGCCAGAGGCACTGCTTAATACTGAACACTGCGTAGTTTTCTTTAACTTTAAATTCTTGGTCTAAGCTTGCTATTTGAAAAGAAAAGAATACTTGAAATAAATTAATACATCATATTGCAAAAGTAAATTCTTGATTAGGAAGGAAGAAAACAAATTTGTAACATGAATCTTCTAGTTTAGTCCTTATGTCAATTTTCAAAAATGATATTTTTGGACAATTACATCCTTAATCTACTTAGGTAAACTTTTCTAAAAAATATCTTATACACAAAGAGTTTAAGAATGTGATATTGAATTTTGAATTCAAATGTTAAATAAATCCTTTATACATACAAATTCACCATCAATCGTGAAGGCATATTCTTTGACACATTTTTATATTTCTCTCACTGAAAACTAATATTTATAAAACAATTATTATTTTACCCATATAACACACCCGTTATTTATCCAATTAAACTTATAAATTAAAAAATATATTTTTACAGTAATAAATATCATGATTTCATATTATTATAAAATAACAATTTATTATAGTTAGGTAAATGATTACTAAGAGCACCTATTGATTTTATATTATTGTTGCACAACATATGTGATTAATAATGATAAATTATTTGGGATTGCTATTAATTGAGGGGAATAGTGGAATGTAGACATGGAAGTTGTTATGAATGAAGCTATTAAATCTGGAGGATAACCTAATGTGTCTCATACTTACACCACTATTAATGGGAAGCTAGGGCTGTTAGGCATATTCACCTTTTCTATCAAAGATGAGCAAGAAAGACGTCTTAATTAATATAAATACTAAATATTATTCATTTCTTCTCTAAATGATGAAATTTTACTAACCTTAAAATCACTGTGTTTTCCAACTAAGCTCTAAGGTTCTAAACTGACCAAAGATGAGATGGATGTGGTCAAAACCATTATTGCCCCTCTGCGTCAATCTACTACTCCCTTGTTCCAATGATTCACTACCCTTCTCCTGACATCAATCTACTCCTCCTTTCAACTCATAATAACATAATATATTGTATATACATCATGTCCAGTCAGGGTAATAAATGCATATTTGAAGTCTATTGAAAATAATAGAACTTGATATGGCAATAATGTTAGCCTTTGATGGATGAAAGGATACTTCACGTGGTGATAAAAGGGATCACGTGAACGAAGTGAAGAGGGAAAAAAACCTCTATTGATCCCTTTCCAAGCATTCATTATACCTTATGCATTGATCTGCCCTATGCATCCCTATCCAATGTTGATCGATCACTATTTTTCAATCTTCCTTCCCATATTCTCTCCTTACATCATGTTAACACCCTTCTTGATTGGCCTTTTTCCCTTATGTTGTTGATGTAGCAATTCCTCTAGGCATTGCATGAGTTTAAGTGGGCAGAGGTGGAGTGGATTGATCCAACTAAGAGTTGTTAAATTCAAACCAAGAGAAAGCTATTTTATAACTTTAATTCTATAATTGTTTCCCCTCCTCGTGTGGCATGGTCAAATTTTCATGAATGATTTTTTAACTAGCGCTTATGTTGTCAATGTAGCAATTCCTCTAGGCATTGCATGAGTTTAAGTGGGCAGAGGTGGAGTGGCTTGATCCAACTGAGAGTGGTTAAATTCAAATGAAGAGAAAGATATTTTATAACTTTAATTCTATAATTGTTTGCCCTCCTTGTGTCGCATGGTCAAATTTTCATGAATGAATTTTGTACATAGGGTGTAGGCTTAGGTTAAAATAGTCTTATTTTAATATGTATTAGGTTTCAAATTAAATGTAATTTATTAATAACCTATAATTATTTAAAATTTAATTAATAATCTTAAAAATTTATTTGTGAAATTATAATTAATTAAAAATAATCAAAATCTTAAATTATCTATGAAATATAGTTTATTTGAAAATTTTAAAATTAAAATAATTAAATAAAAGAAAAGTTCCTTTTTATTAATAAAAATAACTTTTGACATATTTTCAATTTTATGAAATTGATAAAATTTTCATCTGAATTTAATCCATTCATTATTTTTATGCATACATATTAAGAAAACAATGCATATATATAGATTTATACTAAAGCAAATAACTTTAGTTAAATTGTACATTACTTTCATGATTTATCATTGATGACCTGATAGAATTTTGATATCAACAGAAAACTTAATTTATCTTAATACTTAACTTATTTTGACTAAATGAGGTCCAAATCCACTTAAAATATGAGCATGAGTCTATTGTGTAGGAAGAGAAGTCATGACATTCTCCCCCCTACTTAAATTGTGGATTGTCCCAATGCACTACAAAATTTTAATTATGTTCATAAATTTAAAATAAAAATGGAAACATGTTTTTCATTTATTTAGTGTCCTCCTATGTTTCACTTCATTCACCATATTGATCCCACTATACCTTGCACTGATCAACCTCTCTTTTACATTATTAGTATCAGTACCTCTCCAACACTCTGTATGGCTCTATTATTATTCTATCAAGTTCTTGGACCTACAAGGCATTCTAGTTTAAAATGTGTTTATTATCAAGGACATATTTATTAAGAAGTGACAGATGGAAGATATCATGAATATGACTTAGCTGTGGGGGTAAGGCCAATCAATAGGCTACTAGGTTGATTCTCTCTAGGATCTCAAAAGGTCCTTCAAATCGAGGAACTAACTTCACCTTTTTCCCAAAGGTTATGTAGCTTTTGTGTGTATCTCTTTTGTCTATCTGATGCTTACTTTAACTTCTGCCTTATAAATTTCACCTGTTCCTCCATGTCTTTCAACATTTTAGGATTGATTATTATTCTATCCTCAAGGTTATCCCAACTAAGTGGCATTTGACAGTTTCTCTCATATTGAGCCTCAAATGGAGTCATACCTAAAGATGTTTGAAATGACTTATTACAATAAAATTCTACCAATGGGAGATAAGATTCCCACTTGGTTTGCTGATCCATATAATACATCTTTAGGATGTCTTAGGATGAAATACAGAGCTAAAGTTCAATTATGTACCTAAGGCTGACTGTAGGGTCATCTAAAACCTTGAAGTAAACCTAAAATCTCTATTTGATATGATATTCTCCATAATCCATGTAATCTAACCACTTCTTTTATAAATTGATTGGCTAAGGTTGGTGCATCATCAGTCAAGTTTTTGGGTATGAGATGTACCACCTTAGTGAGTTTGTCAATTACCACCATAATAACATCATGACTATAGGGTGTCATAGGAAATCATTGTATGAAATTTGTACTAAAAACTCACCATTTATATTGTGGAATGTTTTGTGGATATGAAATTCCTTTAGGATGATGGTGTTCTACTTTAACCCTCTAACATTCCAAACATTGTGATACATATAATACTATATCTCTTTTCATCTCTTGTCAAAAATATAGTTTCTTAAGATCGACATATAGTTTTTTTACCCCTAGATGACCTGAGTAGGGTGCATCATGAGCTTCAGTAAAAATTATCTTCCTTAAGTCTTCTACATCTGGAATATAGATCCTATTCTTATACTGAAGCAAACCCTCACCATCTAAGGTATATCCTTCAGTTTTTGGGTCTTCTACATTTTTTTCTATCATTATTTTCACTTGATTATACCAAGGATATTTATTTTGTCCTTCTATTATTTTCCCATTTAGATTATATCTAAGTGTTGTTATATTCATCAAGTGTCTTTTCCTACTCAAAGCATCGGCAACCCTATTCTCTTTTCCCTTGATATACTCAATTTAAAAATCATACTCACTCAAGAACTCCAACCACCTTCTTTCCCAAGCATTCATATTAGGTTGAGTCAATATATATTCTAGCCCTTGATGGTTATTTTTTAGTTCAAAAGGTTTCCCAATAAGGAAATGTCATCACTTCTTTAAAGCGTGAACAATTGCCACCAATTCTAAATCTTGAGGGGCATAATTTACTTCATGAGTTTTCAATTTCCTAGACTCATATGCAATTACGCCATCATTATAAATGAGTACTCCTCCCAATCCTTTGATGGATGCATCTGTTAGAACCATGAAATGATGACTCAGATCGAGTACCTTCAAGATATGTGCTATCATCAACTTTTCCTTTAGAATCTGAAAATCTTTATCACACTACTCTATCTATATAAACTTCTTATCTTTCCTTTGCAATGTCTTAATTGAGTTGGAAATCCTAGGAAAACCTTCAAAAAATCTCCTATAATACCCTACTAACCCCATGAAACTCCTTACTTTTGATAAGTGCTTAGGCATTGACCATTCCATTATTTCATTTATCTTGTTTGGATCTACTACAATTCCTTCTTTGCATATCATGTGGCCTAGATAGTGGATTTTATTCTTAAAGAACACACATTTGGACAAATTACCATATAGTTTAAGCTCTCTCAACCTCTGAAGAACCAATTGAAGATGCGCTAAGTGCTCTTCCTCATTCTTAGAGTAAATTAGAATGTTGTCTATGAACACTAAGATGAACTTATCTAGGGAATTATGGAAAACACTATTCATCATGTTCATAAATGTTGAAGGAGCATTTGTTACCCCAAATGGTACTATAATAGACTTAGTGTCCATATCTAGTCTTGAAAGTAGTTTTTGAAATATCCTCCTTAACTCTTAGCTAATGATACCCTGATCAAAGTTCTATCTTTGATAAAACCATTGATCCTTTCATTTGTTTGAAAAGGTCTTCTATATGAGGTATGGGATATCAATTTTTAATTGTGACCTTATTCAACATTATATAATCAATGCATAATCTTAGAGTTCCATCTTTCCTTTTAACAAATAAGACTGACACTCCCCAAGGAGACAAACTTGGTCTAATCAATCCTTTACTGAAGAGTTCCTCTAGCTAAATTTTAAGTTCCATCAACTCAGTTGTGTTCATTCTATAAGGTGCTCTAGAAACTAGCTCAACTCTAGGTATAATATCAATTTAGAAATCAAATTCTCTCTTAGGGGGCATTCTAGGTAATTCTTCAGGAAACATATTCTCAAATTCCGTTAGGAATGGATACCCTTCCAGGGTTGGTTCATATTTTCTTTCATCCTTATCATCTACCATTACCATGAAAATTAGAGCTCCCTTCTCTTCTTCTTTAGCTACATAGATGATATGGTTTCTAGTTTTATGGGCCTTTGACCCCCTTGAATCAAGACCCATATCCCCTTGTCACGATAACACCTAACAAACTTTATATAATAGTCTATTTTAGCTTGGTGCTTGGTGAGACAACTCATCCCTATTATCACATCATAGGCTCCTAAGGGTGTTACAAATAAGGCTAAACTTGTCTCAAAATCTAGAAATTGTATTTTTTGCCTTAGGTAGACATTGAGACACTTCCTTGACTACTTTATCCCCATACCAGACTGTCCATGATGCATTCATGTGAATCAATAGAAGAGAAATTTTTCTTACTAATTCAAGAAAAAGGAATTTTTTTGATAAACTGATATCTATGAGAATTGAAATGGGTTTACCCATAATATACCTATAGCTTCAACTGGCACATTCTAGTATCTATTTTGGTGATTCCTTACTACATCATTGATCCTTTGTTGTGGTCTCCTCTGAGGCTGATTGGATCTTATATGTCCTTTTATCCTTGGGCACTCTCAATCAAAGTGATTTCCTCCACAAGCAAAATGTACTCCTAGCGGCCCTTTTGGTACTGGGTTTCTTGGTGCATCATTTCTTCCACTTGAAATCCATGGAGGATACAAGGGGCGATTGTGATTCCTTTGATCATTCCTATTATTATCTCCTTTCCTTTTATTTTACATTCCAAACTAATTTTTAAATTTTTATTTGGTGGGGGTGATCTACCTATTAGATTTATTCTTGGGTCTTTATTCACAATGTGCTCTCTCTTAAAATCTGGTTTCCTTTTGAAGGATTTGTTTTTGTCATTGTTAAATTTTTGTCTTACCACAGCTAGGGACTACAATTTTTGCTTTTTTTTTTAGAGATTTTTCTATCACTTCATTCATGTTCTCAAGACCATGCATATCTACTTTTACTCCTATGTTTTCATCCAGTCCTAAGATGAACTTTCTAGTCTAACCTCTTTCATCATTCTAATACATGGGCACATACTAAAGTAATTTGGTGAATTTATCCCAATACTATTGGACCAACATGCCTCCCTACTTTAGGTTATGAAATTCAATAGTCTTTTCATCAAATAATAACTAGGGTAACCATCTCTTCCCGAAATGGTGGTCAAACTAAACTTAGGTCATATTTTCCTTGGTTATTTTGATCAACTCTTTTGTGTTAGTCTACTAGTTAGCTGCCTCTCCTACCAGTTGGTAGGATCCCCATAATACTTTATTTTCATCATTTTAGTTTCTCAAGTCAAATTAGTTCTCCATCTCATTTAGCCAAATCTCATCTCCTTCACCTAACTGTTTCCCTTCAAACTTAGGGGGTAAAATTTTCATCAAATCCTTTCTAAGATCAAAAAATAGAATTCCAATTCTGCGAGCTATAACCTCCATTTCATTGACTAGTGGTGGATCTTCTTGAGGTGGATTTTCAAGGTTAGGTTCCATTATGTTTTCTATATTTTTTTCCCTTGACCTAAGATTGTTAATCACCTACTCAAGTGGGTCCATTTTATCTCTTTGTTCGGTCAAAAATTTGATGAGGGATTCTATTCCTGGTTCTCTATTTTTTGGAACCTATTGTTCAACATTTTCATTTTTGGGTTTTGTGTATCTCACATTTTCCTTTCGATTCCTAGTTGATCATCTAGGTCTTACCATTTGGTTTCCTGATAGATATAACACAATCTTCTATGCTTTCATTCAAGATAATTGATAACATATCTTTCTTTTGGACAACTCCAATTTTCTCATACATTCTATTATTGATCACAGTCACATATAAGATTGAAAAAAAGTAAGCATTTGATAATCTTATTCAAATTTTTATTACATAGTGTTCTTAGCTTTATATAGGATAAGCTTTATGACTATAGCATATAGATGTCTATATAACATTGATTCAAAAATTATTTTAAACGTAATCTTCTTCATCCAGTTCCATTTCTTCGAGAACTTCATCTTCTGAGTGAACCACATATTGGTGACATCAGTTATATTCCTTATATACTTCAGGGATTATGTAAGGTGCATCAAAACTCATTCCAAATGGAAAATCTGTTATTGCTTAGGGCTTCTTAAATGGATGTTTGACTATAAGTTCCATCATAGCTTGTTTTGTTATAACTAGATCCATTTTCAAATATTTGAGTTTACTCTAGATTGTAGCTATTATATCTAAGTCAGAAATGTAAATGGGTTATTTTGAAGTGGAGGGAATTTCTATTTTCCCCTTGTTCTTTTTTCCTTTTCATTTTCCTTTCCTTGATGTTTTTCCACAAGCCATGTCTGAACAACTAGTTTTAACCAAATTAGTTTCTCATAATATTTTTTAAGTTTTCTCAACAAGTTAACATCAATAATTAATCTTTTACTAAGTGTAAGTCATAGTAGGCTTAATGCCTAACTTTTAAACCTAGGCTCTGATACCAAAATGTAGAGAACACACTTCCTAGATCCTAAAACATAGATTTTTTTTTTAAAATTTAATGTTTGTCTTTGAATATAACTTGAGTATAGATTATCCTATTGGATATCCTTTGCCAATAATGAAAAAATCTAACCATATAGGTTAGGCATCTAATATTATTTCCCTAACAAGCAAGCATCTAACTATACAGGTTAGGAATCTAATATCCTTTGCCAAATAAGAAAGCATCTAACCATATAAGTTATGCATCTACATATGTGTAGGTTATGCTCTAGCCAGAGACTTAACTCATCAAGATAAACTGAATCCTAAGTCACTCATTGTTCACTACTCATTGATACTAGATAATCACCAAGGTCATTGTAATAGTAGCATGTATAAAACATATAACAAAAAATCATATTCTACCTCAAAATTTGGTCTAAAGTCTCAATAAATATGATGATCTAATCAGGATCCTTTTGAGTATATCACATAATTTTTATCTTTTCTTTGTTTATCTAAACTAGGGCCTTATTATAATGATCTTGATTATTTATTTAAATTTAATATTATTTAGCACATAACCCCAAACCCCATCCTATTGACCTATGTAATAGAAGCATCCTTTGCTTCCCAAACTACCTACATACCTGCTTTCGAATAGGATCAAGGTGTAGTATGCATGTAGTTATATTTTCTATTCTATGTTTCGTGTGAACTGTGAATCTAGGTATGCAGCCCTTTCTAGGGCCCGATTCCCTAGATAGTTCCTCTATGATTGCTACCCAAATGGGAGTGTAAAAATATCAATTTAAGTGACTAAATACTTATTTAAATAAACTAGCCCTAAATCTTAACAAGAAATAGAAATAAACATTTGCAAGCTAGATCCATTTTCTATATTTTATTTACATCAAAAACATTTTTGATCCTTGCTTTAGACAACCTAATCTGTACAAGTGTTGTTGAAAAATTTTCATTATCTGAGAGCCATATGGTTGGTGGTTTCTTGATAATAACTGGCTTAACACTCTCAATCCTAGTTTTTACTACTCATTTTCAGTGGTATCAAGTTTTGAGTAAGAAATGTACTTTTTCCATTTTATTTCATAAGTTCACAAGTCAAAATCATCTAAGGTAGTTGAATTCATTTTCTTATCTTGATTAGTGTTGTTGACCAAGAGGGATTATCCCACCCCTTGGTCTTAATGACATGACATGGTACTTATTTCTCCTCAACAGTTTATATGGATGATGCCCAGACATCACTGTTGTAGTTATGTTAGGCTATGGATGACGTAACTCAAGCGTGAAAGCATTACCTATAAATGTGAGCCAGAGGCACCACTTAATACCGAATGCTATGTAGTTTTTTTTAACCTTAAATTCTTGGTCTAAGCTTGAGATTTGAAAAAAAAAGAATACTTGAAATAAATTAATTCATCATATTTCAAGATTAAATTTTTGAGTAGGAATGAAGAAAAAAATCTGTAACATGAGTCTTCTAGTTTAGTCCTTATGTCAATTTTCAAAAATAATATTTTCAGATGATTATATCCTTAGTCTACTTAGGTAAATTTTTATAGAAAATAAAGAACGTGATATTGAACTTTGAATTCAAATGTTAAATAAATCCTTTATACATACAAATTCACCATCAATCATCAAGGCACATTCTTTGACACATTTTTATATTTCTCTCATTGAAAACTAATATTTATAAAATAATTATTATTTTACCCAAAAGAGCACACCCATTATTTATCCAATTAAACTTATAAATAAAACACATTATTTTCACAATAATAAATATCATGATTTCATTTTATTATAAAATAATAATTTATTATTTTTAGGTAAATGAATACTAAGATCACTTATTGATTTTATTTGATTATTACACAACATATGTGATTAATAATGACTAATGATTTGGGACTGATATTGATGGAGGGGAATGGTGGAATGTAGACATGGAAGTTGTTATGAATGAAGCTATTAAATTTGGAGGAGAACCAAATGTGTCTCATACTTACACCACTATTAATGGGAAGCTAGGGCTATTAAGCATATTCACCTTTTATATCAAAGATGAGAAACAAAGACGTCTTTATTAATATAAATACTAAATATTTTTGATTTCTTCAATGAATGATGAAATTTTACTAACCTTCAAATCATCATGTTCTTCAACCAAGCTTTAAGGTTATCAACTGACCAAAGATGAGATGGACGTAGTTGAAACCGCTTTTGCCCCTATGTGTTGATCTATTGCTCACTTTTTATAATGATTCACTACCTTTCCTTCAACCAACATAAATCTATACCTCCCATCAACTCAAAATAACATAATGTATTATATATACATCATGTCTAGTCAAGGAGATAAACACATATTTGAAGTCTCTTGAAAAGAATAGAACTTGATATGGAAACAATGTTACCATTTGATGGATGAAAGGCTACTTCATGTGGTGATAACAAGGATCATGTGAAGGAAGTGAAGATAGAAAAGAACCTCTATTTCTCCCTTTCCAAGCACTGATTCTACCTTATGCATCGATCTCCCCTATGTGTCCCTATCCAGTGTTGATCAATCACTATTTATCAATTTTCCTTACTAGATTCTCTACTTGCATCATGCTAACACCCTTCTTTATTGACCTTTTCCCTTCATTTAAGGTTTCTAACTACTAATACGTGGCAGTAGATTTTTTTTTAACTAGCCCTTGTGTGCTCAACGTGGTAGTTCTTCCAGGCATTGCATGAGTTTAATTGGGTGGTTATGGAGTGGGTCAATCCAACTGAGAGTGGTTAAATTCAAACTGAGAGAAAGATATTTTATAATTGTAAGTATATAATTATTTCCCCTCCCCTTGTGGATTGGTCAAATTTGTATGCATAAATTTTGTATGTAGGGTGTAGGCTTAGGTTAAAATAGTCTTATTTTAATATTCATTTGGTTTTAAATTAAACATAATTTATTAATAATCTAGAATTATTTATAATCTAATTAATAATCTTAAAATTTTATTTATGACAATATAATTAATTAAACATAATCCAACTCTTAAATTATCTATGAAATATGGTTTATTTGAAAGTTCTAAAATTAAAATAATTAAATAAAAGAAAAGTTTATTTTTATTAATAAAAATAACTTTTGACATATTTTTAATTTTATCAAACTAAAAGAAAATTGGTCTAAATTTAATCCATTCATTATTTTTATGCATACATATTAAGACAACATTGCATATATACATTTCTACAAAATGAAATAAATTTAGTTAAATCGTACCTTGCTTTCATGGTTTCTCATCGATGACCTAATAGACTTTTGAAATCAACACAAAAGATAAGTAATCTTGATAATCAATGTATTCTAACTAAATGAGGTCCAAATCCACTTAAAGTATGAACATAAGTCTGCAGTGCGGGAAGAGAGGCTGTGAAAGAAATACATTGAAACCATGGAGTTTATCTTATTGCTTTCTTTGTAGTTGAAGTGAGTAATGAATTTTAAAAATGATATTAATAATTGAAATAAATTTATAGAGAAAATTGTGATTATAATGAATTATTGCTATTTAATCTTCACAAATATATTACTTTGAAAAAAATTGAATAAATCATAGAATGTCATTATTTTTTGCCTATTAGAATTTTGTTTGATTAAATCCCATAAAAAAGACAACTACATTTACAAATGTAGTTAAAAGTACATGGTGCATAGATTGTAAGAATTTAATCCAACTAATTCTTCACAATTTCTTATGAATCCCATTTTACTAATTTTATAGACTGTAGATGCACACACCGTAGACTTTTTGGTTAGCATACAACTACAATTTTTTATTATCTTTTAACTTCATATGGCTACAATTTCAGCAGCTGTCATTGATGTCCATGTGATTGTTATTGATGGCTACATGACCATCACAATTTAAACTCCACTAGTTTAATTTCTAAGGTTTATTTTGATGTTTCCATGACTGTCATAATTTTAACATCAATGGTTAATTGGCATGAGTTTTATTTTGACATATACATGATTTTCAATTATGTCCATGTGAAGATTATTGATGTCCATGTGATGATCAATGATGTCCATGCGACCATCAATTATCTCCATGTGACCATCAAATTTTAAACCCCAATGGTTAATTGGTAGGATCTCTATTTTGATGTCTATATATCCATAAGTTATTTCCATGAAACCATCAACGACATCTATGTAACCATCATAATTTAAACCATATTAGTGTAATTGGTAATAGGTGGTGAGATCTCAGAGCTTCCTTATCATGAGAGTGACACTTGTCACCATCTCAGTGAGTAGATTGAAAATCTAACATAAAATGTGATTCAAAAATTCAAGATCCCCAACATAAGCATGTATTTACCAAGTGTCATGATCCAAGGGGAATGATAAAAGATCAGGAAAAGAATATCTGACATAGCACATTAACTTGAATAATAATGATTTAATGGTGCGAGGTAAATTCAACATGTCAATAGATCTATAGATGAATTTGAGAGTGTCGGGTGGCATGATCTCGATGATTTAGACATAAACCAAAGGTTCACATATAGGATCTTGGCAATCGATAAATTAAATCAATGGTTCACACTTACTACTAGATTCAAATATCGATAAAGTACAATTAATCCATGCAAGTGGGATCAACGGTCTGAGATCAACATTGACATTTCAAAGAAGCACAAAGAACCCTGAGTAGCCATCATGTGGCATAAAAATATTTGAAGATCAAAAAATTTCAATTCATTCATGTAATCGAGATCAATGGTCTAAGATCAATGGACACTTTCCAAAGGTCCCAAAATAAGCAAAAATCTACCATGTTAAGGATTAAGAAATATGTTCTTCTACCTTGCAAAATGGTAGGTACTCTAGTTGTAATGTAACTCTTGTTATATAAGTCCTTTCTTTTTTGGAAAAAAAAATCTATTATAATCTCCATCTCATAATAGAAATAATAAACTATTATAAATATATTTTTCCAATATATCTTCCTCTCCCTTCCGATATTTAGTTTCATAACACTATGAACTTAAAAAAATATATACATCCTTGATATTGTGTTCAAGGACATCATATGCTTCTCCTTTCTTAAAGGAGGTTTTAAGTTTTAATTCTACAAAGTAAGATGCACACATTTTATATTTAAAATATATTAATGTATTTTCTTATTAATTTATACATTCATATTTAATATTAGAGATATGATACTATGTAATTTAATTAAACTTTAATTTATTTAATTTATTCTTATAGACATGATTTATATTTTACATTCATTTAACTATTTATATATATGGTTTTAACCCTATAAAACAATGTTACTATTTCATTTAAATTGTAATTCTTTTGATCAAACAATTTTATATCATTATTAGACTATCTCTCATCCTCACACCATTTTATTTCTAGGATAGGTTTGCACTATGTATACAAGTTCATTGTTGCATACTTATATGTACTCAAAGTGGACTTATTCTTGTGTATTTTAATGATTAGTTTATGAAATTTTAAATGCCCATTAGGTTCAATCCACACATTTTTTAATTTAGCTATATAAAATTACCCAAAACATTTCCCTATATGAATATATTAAGTCTAATAATTTTACTTATCTCTAGACCTATTCTCATGAGTACACATTGACAAAAACTTATCAAAATATTTTAAATATGAAATCCATTAAAGGAGAAAGCATTGGTATATGTTTAATTCACTATTTACAATATTAACTCATAGTTTGTTAAGTGTTAAAATCTGTAGTCATGATTGCACAACATATTATTTTACACACGATTGCACACACTCAACTAGGTATGAGAACTACATACAAGTTGACTCCCTTATTGGATTATTTGATATGTAGGGAACACCTAATCATATAATGTTATATTAACCCATTCCTTTCTCATGGTATTTTTGTTCACAATTATCTTGTAGTGTGCAATTAAGATTGAAACCAAGGATAAGGCAACATAGATTTTTTAAAGATCTGTGAGCATCTAAATCTACAAAGATATATTTCAGATATAGGCATAGTGCATGGTGATATAATAGGCTAAATTTTTTATGAATGTCAAATCTTCACTCATAATACAACATCACAGTTGTATCCTTATCCACCAAACATGGACTTGTCTCGTTAGACACAAACTATGTTTCTAGACTTGAGTACTCACAAGCTTACTCATGTGCATTTCAAATGACTGTACCTTTCCTACATACATACATTTAGCTAAAACAAGGAAAGTAAAAATTATATTTAGTTATTTGCATGAATATTAATTTACTTTATTCAACTAGTTACAATCAATTTTGTGTAATTATTATATATCTTTAGAAATATGATTTATTCAATAGTATTATCCTATTATGGTGACATTAATCCAAATAGAATAAAACTATTGGGAATAAAATTTAATCTCATATGCTATAAGTTGCTCAACACATCAATGAAATAAAATATAAAATACATTTTTTTGGGGCTTAATAGGTGGAATCACCTAAAAATCTAGTTCAACACTTTTTGCATGTTAGTACACAAATGCCCCACACCACATGTTGTGAACAAACAAAAAATTAAACTTGAGACCTGAGTGACCAATACACTTTTTAATATCATGACATGTGTATGTTAACTATTGAATTAATTAACCAATAAAATTTAAGTGAATAGTTATTATCTTAAAAATATTATTCTTTATGTAATTAATAATAATTATAAGGTAAAAGGGAACATGTAATGTTTTATAAGTCACCTTTATCTTATAAGTCTTACCATCTAATTATATATGTTTTAAATAATTTAAATCTTTCACAAATAATTAATTTAAATTATTAATTTTTTGTTTTTCTTTTAATTTATCAAAAAAAAAAATCTACATTCATAAGGAGTTAGGGTGGACTTGTAGTTTTTTTATGTTTAAGCAATAGAGTTTATCTCTAAGCATACATGGAGTAAATAAAAATATTAATTTATCTGACTATGAAGTATGAAGACCAAGGAAAAAAATGTAAAAATCCCAAGTCAGTCATCCCAAATTACTTCATTAATTATTATTTTTACATAATGAATCTACTTGATGGAATTTCATATAATGATTAAGACATCAACATGGAGAACTAAAATTAGAATTTTCTCATCTACTTTATTTATGTAGACTGTGGGCTTGAAGGGACTCTATGTAAAACCCAAGTTTATTAATAACCTATAAATATTTGCATACCAATATTGATAATCTTGTTTCAAACCATTTAAGTATTTTTTCAACTTGTACACATAGTTGGAGTTCTCAATACCTATAGACCTGGCAGGTTGTGCCATGCAGATTCCCACTTGTAAATTACCATGTGGGAAGACAATTTTTACATATATATGATGGAATTCACACTCATTTCTTTAATATAATTAATGTGATATCATCATGTGATTTGTATACACAATATTTTTCACTTTATCATTTACTTACACCTTTTTATTGCATTGACTTGTCAATGAATAAATATTCCTAAGTGCACACCTTAAAGGGTGTATCAAAAATGGGGTGGGAAAGGGTTGTGGTTCTTTGTGAGAGATGTTGCTATTATTTCTCAATTAAAACATTAATATTATTAGTTTTACCTCCTCTAAGTGTTTTTCCATCTATTTCCCTTGTTTATCTCTTACCTAGATGTTTTTAGCTTCCCTGTATCTATGGTATAATCTTGGTCAATATCACCCTTTTTGTACCTTCACCCTTCATATATTGTATCAATCAGGACAATATAGTTCACAATGTGTTTTTATGACATTTGTACTTTATTGGCCTAGATGACACCATTGACTTAGAGTCTAGGGTTGGTTTTGGGTATTTAAATTATATATATGGGCCATATTTCATTCTTATCATATCATATATCACTTTTTAAATCTATTTCCACTTTCACATCTTCCATACATATCATTTGGGAGAGTTAGTGGCTTAGAACCTTATCTTGAGTAATATTTTCTTGTTTTATGATTGAATCTCATTAAGAGGATTCATTGGGAGTTTGTAACTAAAGGTATCTAGGTGTTGATCCAAATATTTGAGGTCTTCAACCTATAAAACTCTCTTAAAAATATCCACTTGAGCCAAGGGGATATTGATGTATCGATAGGTCTATTCAAAGGTATGCATTTATATCCCTACACTCTTTAATTTATTTATTTAAAAATTAAATATTGTTTGTTTATATGTTGATGAATGTATGTGTATCATTATTTAGGATTTATCTATACTAAATAAACTAGTGTAGCTATAGGATTGGTTAGACTTTCCATGAATCACATTAAGTTAAATACCCCCTGATTTGGTTGACCATTTTAATTTTCCCATTTACATCCACTTTAACCCATCCTTTTGTTTAGTTGAAACTTTTTACAACCATGTATCTTTATTTAGGTCTACTGAGAGCTACATCCAAGTATGTCATAAAGATAGGATTTAGAAATTTATCCTCTTAACAATTGTGTTTTACAATACCATATAATCTATCTATGGAATTCATTAGTCCTTACATGATCATCCAAGTATCACATATTCTATTTGATTGACCTTATTATATTCCTAGTTTATTAAGAGAAATAGGATACTTGTAAGCCATCCTAACTCACCCATACATTTTTATGAACATGATGTGATGTTTTTCCCTCTTTTGGCTGGATTAGTTACATGTTTGCCTCTTTATCTTCTTATCAAAATATTCCAAACTATAAGCCTAACTATGTCACCCATAATGCTACAATTTTTTTATCTATGAATAATATCAACCAACATAGTTTTGTTATGTGTTTATCCACACTATATTGAATAGGCTATTAAAATTCTCTATGTTTTTATAACTTATCAACTAGTTAGATATAACTTTGTGTATTTAAATTTAGTTTATCAAATTTTAGACTATGTCAGTTACCCCAATACTATTCTATTTGTTTATATAAATTTGTTTCATGATATAAAATTTATCTTTTGATCTTTTTTTTAATTTTGTTTTCCCTATAAACTATATTATAGAAGTTTTAAAACTACATGGAATCTATCATTTTACACCAAGTAGTTGTCAATTTTACCTACACCATGGTGTGATGGGTATTTCCCCAATAACCAATCCATTATTTAACACTATGCATATATTTTCATTTCCACATACCTCATGCTATATCATAAATTCCCATGGATTTATTATTTTGAGATATAATAATACAACTATCTATTTAATTATGTAGTGCATAGGTGCCAAGTTATTGTAAGTTTTACTTGCACTATGGTTTTATGGGCACTACACTAATACTCAAACCATAATAAATCACTATACATGGAAGTTTTTTCCACATACCTCATGGTATACTATTAATGCTTAAGAATCATTTATTTTGATCTATAAAAATTAAACCATCTCTTTGATTCTATAATGCATCGGTAAGTGGTTCACGCTAGGAAGTTACTGTCATCATATCTTAAATAAAATATAGTGTGGAAACATGTATGGTGGAATCCTTCATGATTGTATTCAATATATTATGGATAGGATCATAATATTTGAGAGTTTAGAAATCAATCAAATCATTTTTTGTATACCTCCCTATCTAGATTTTCATAAATAGTCAGCTTAAGTATCATCTTACTTGTCTTGTAGAGTATATCAACCAACATGATACCATTCTCTTTGTATTTAAAATTTATCTTCAAAATTTATATAGTTATTTTTGTTTCTATGAATATATTAGTTAACCACATAAATATTAATTTTACCATCATTAAAATAGTTATATCAACTAACCCGATATAGTTCTTCCCTTTTGCCAAGTGTATCAGTCAGCTTGATAGAGTTTGTTCCTTTTCCCAACTATATCAAACAACCTAATATAGTTTTTTTATTATCATCATATTGTATTGGATAGCCTAATTCAGTCTGATTTTCCTAATTATAATTCCTAAATTTATTATTTAGGTTGATATTATCTATTCCTTATGTAATTAACAAGACCATCCAACCTAATTTAGTTATTTCTTTATCTTCCACTATGAATTAAATAATTTATCATTTAAAATATAAACCCCATTAGGATTACATATAACCAACCAATTATTGTGAAATCTATAAAACCCATCTACGTTACAACTTGACTACAGACTATGATATAAGTTATTATCATGTGGATTCAGCTTGATCTATGATTTATAAACCACTTGTCAATACTAATACCATTAGAAAATATTGCATACCTTAATTATTAGATAAGTTGAGGATAAGTAAGGTATAAATCATATCAATTAAATGGTCATATATATTCAATAACATTTTGACCACAAGTGCAAAGATTCTCTAGTGATTTATCACATCTTCATAGCACTCCATGTGTAAATACCTCTTTCCCCTACTCCTAATTTTTGTAATATACATGGGGAAAGTAAGTATGTAACTTCATGATTTCCATCTTCATCCACCATGCCTAGTATTACTACAAACATGGTAATACCTTTCTTTAGTGGGTTTACTCTAATCACCCATGATATACCAATGTTAACACCACATATAGTGCATCCTAACAAGTTGTACAAGATTATATCTCTAGTAAAAACACTCTTGATCCTCAAATAATCATTTTGAAATCCATGAACCAAGTGGATAACTTTAAAGCTAATATTACTACCCAATTAATGAAAATGTAAAATCAACGTTTGAAAATTATAAATATCCCTCCACAAATATAATGTGATGGACCAAATCCAAATTCTACCCAAACCCCCCCAACCCTCACCCACCTTTTTCCCCTTCCACCCCTTCCCTCTATTAGTGATTCTTACGAAAATATCATTCCATAACCTCAACTTCATAATAAAGCTATTTAATATCTTCAAAACAAACCATTGGCCCTCCAAATTACAAACATAGACATAGTTGGAATAAATCCTTTGATCACATATAATGGATCGATTTATCTCACTTTGTATTGGAAAGAATTTGAAAATATCTATAAATATGGCAATAAACTTAACACTTTTACATCTACCAAACTACTAACTAAAACCATTTCAAGTGATGCTCTAAATTGGTATAACCAACTCAAGTCCAACTCTATATCTATCTTAGAGGACTTAGTTTTTGAATTGGTTTAGGAATTTCAAACCAATGATCTAATAAAAAATAACATAGCCCATTTCATTTATTTTCAAGAAAGAGAATACCAAAACTACCCAAGTTTTCATCAAGTATTGGAAAGCCTTAGTAAAAAAATGGGAATAACATGTTATAAGGCAATATATTTCATTTGTTTAACAATGCTCTTCATCATAAATTTTAATATAGACTTAAGACTCCCTCTCTAAAATAATTGGAAGAAACCCTTGATCAAGATAAATTCCAAGACTTTATCATAGGATAATTCAAAACTTACCAATCTAAGTCTCAACTTGTGTTTTTATGATGTCGAAAAATAAAAATTATACTAATGTTGGTGTTTTGGACACATATTATTTTTCATGAACCATATATTTAATTCTACCTAAAAGCTTAAATAAAGTGACCCTTTCCCAATTTATCAAGGATGGTCCCTTCTAGCCTCCTTCTTCTTCACAATTTAATAAATTCAATGTTTGTCACCCTCTTTCCTTAGTGGAGATTAGGAAATGTCTTCCTAAACCCTCACCTAGAGGTTTTGATATTCTAGACCTAGTGCTCAATAGTAAAATCCTAAAAAAAATGGTTACATTAAAATTAGGGACACACTCATGAGACTTGTAAATCACTTAAATACCTTGCTTTCATATTCCTCCTTGGCTCAAACTTTGATCATGAAGTTAGGATCTGAGAATTAAAACAAAATGATGACAAGGTAGTAAAATTTAATGACTCAAAATATTTAAGTGTGATACACTTCACCAAGCTAATACTCACCTTTGTATATACTCTAATCCACTTCCTAACCATAATCAAAACCATCAACCAAATAATAAAAATCAGCCTTTAACTACCAATGTTGTTGACACTATATTTAACCTGCACTCATATAAACATGTTGAAAATTTAGTTAGCATAAAAAACATTTAGTGTATGGTCTCATATAGTTATCCATATCCTTGACAGACTCATGTTTCTTATGATACTTATAAAATAATTTAGGATAACTCTCTACCTCGATTTGTAGACATCAAACTTGAGGGAATTCCAATGTCCATAAGTTCATATTTCTTACCTACAATAACAAATTCAATTTTGTATTATTCATATAAAACTATACCAACCAATATGGTGTAGTATTATATGTTGACAAGTACATTGTATAAATCAATGTATTCTATTTGTACGTCACTCTCTAATCCAATTATAATATCCAACCCATTATATTTTGTAGTTCCCCAATAAAATCAAACTATATTGGCTAACTTGATATAGTTTGTTTCATTTAGTAATTTTGTTTCCACTATACTCTTCAAATTGGTATAGTCTATTGTGACCTTTAATTCTAATGTTAGTTGATTGTCTAGGCCAATGTAGTCTGATTTTCACTTTTATACAACTAATGGCATCAACCAAGTTGATACAGTTGCCTCAACCTATCTCAAATATATTGGTTAGGCTGAGACCACATGGTTTATTTCTTAATTGTATTCAATATAGATTCATTCATTTTACATTATATCCACTTCATAAGTCTAAACCTTTTTCTTAGTCCTTATAATTCACTTCAAATTTTATGAATGGGACCCTATAGAATAACATTCTATGTTCTACTCTAAAATTACATCTCTTGAGTTCATGAGGACTTATCCACATCATCAAAATCAATTGATGCAACTCTTGTTTGACATTAACATCACTAGCCCACCATATATAGGGTAAGAAGATACATTTGTTGGGTGAAAGTACAATATTTTAAAACAATGTGGATAAATCTCCATCCAAGTTGACTATACATGGATGCATCTCTTTCATTAAATTTTATTATAACTTGGATGATCCTAAAAAAAACTATACTTTATGTATATGATCCACTTTTGTTCATTAGTTTCCAAGATGGATATATTTAATTCATGTGTGCCTTGATAGGCAAAGGTTCTATCACATTTGTCACTTCTCGATAATTCATAAAAACTCTTAGATAATATAATAGTAATCTTAAGTCTACCCAAATTATGTGTCAAGGATATGATAAAATATAATTGCCTCTACTTGGGCACATTTGTCTTCTTATCACCATCGTACCCATCATAATCAAAGTTAAATTTATGATAATCAACTATAAATTATCATAAAGCATGTTTCCTAGATGTCTCTGTACTCACAACATGAGGGAAATGGCTTCCTATATATGCTAGTGTGTCAAATTTCCTCATTCTGGTGTTATATATAAAATTCAAGGTGACGCTAATAATTTTAAACAATTCCAAGAGTCTTATGACTTCAAAATACCTACCCTTGAACCCTTTCTTGATATTCCCTTCTAATTATACCAATGATTTAATTATCCCCTCAGTTTTAACCAAGGTTATAGTGGTCACTCAAATCTTATGGGAAACACCCCACTTAACCTTCTAGATTCTAATGATGATGAGACCAATGATATCAACATTAAGATAAAAACATTATACCTAACTTATTGTATCATGTCTCATTTTCATCCCTCCTTGTGACCTCATTCTAGTAAGAATCTAACTGACAAGTTCCCTAATTATTTGTTTATACCTAAGAAACCTTCTTTCCACTCATCCTCTAGTGACATAGTGGCATAATTTATAAATATTTATAATCCTAAACTAGACTACGATGTTGATTATTTACTATATGATCCATACTTTATTATCTAATCCCAAGCTAAGGATATGAAATTCCTCCATTATCTTTTTCCTCTTTAGTGCTCCTGCAAGCAATCTATATCTTATCATAACATTAATTTAATTGTCTTAAGTTATATTTCTTCTAATTTACATATTGTTACTCCTAATTCAATTTATTTCCATAGGTTTGAGATGGATCACATTCAAACTTATAAAACACATACCACTCTTATTACTTCTAAGCCTCTTCGTACTATGTTTCATGATAGATCCATGACTAGATCATAATGATACACCAAGATTTTTAATCCTTATATATTTTTTCCTCAAAATATTTTTCCCACACTAATACAACCTATGTCAAGGATGAATCATAAATAAGTGTAAATTATTTTTTTTCCTTATATATACTATATGGTAACTCACAACATG
>JARHVA010002983.1:997500-1012500 GCA_037957365.1 Torreya grandis | reverse complement strand
TATGATATGAAATTTCCATAATTTTTTCAAGTCTAGCATATTTGGGATCACTTATATAACATGGTGTTGAGCCCACCTCCTCAATCACAGTAGGCAATCATTTATCCCATGAGGAAGTCATGCAAGTCTATACATTTGTAACCTCTCATAATTCTAAATATAAAAATGTAAGATTGGTCTCATATTATATTTCCATCTATTAAAAATGTTTTGAAAATCATGTACTAACTTCACCCATATAACTGATCTTATGTCAAAAGGAGTGCCTAACTCCAACATTGAGTGACACATAGTTATAATATATAATGATACAAACCCATTAGATTTATGAAAAAACATAGACATGTTTAAAATTATGATCAAGGATTTCTAAATATATAGGATACCTAAAACATACACCTCAAATAATCATCTAGTAAGCTTACACCATTGTACCTATTTGATCTTGTATCTAACTCAGCTAGTGCTCATCTATCATATGTTATATCTAGGGTATTTCACACCATATGTGTTCTTATGATAAGTATTCCTAGGATTACATGCACATAATATAGGGTCATACCCACCTCAATGTTATCCCCATCCACTACCCAACTCAATATATCATTGAGTCACTCCTATCACCCCAAAATATACTCATCAACTTTAAGCTAAGTGGCACTTGACACAACTACATAAAACCTTAGATGCTTAAAGTCACAATTTAAGCTCAATCAATCACTAAAATTCTCTCTATAATATTTATAAACTAACTAGTGTTGATATTCCACCATAGTCTCCACCACCTATTCAAAATATCAAATAGGAAATCATAATCATTTTTTATCCTATAATATGAAAGAAATTTTCAAAATTAATGCAAAAAAATAAACTTAAACATTTTCTTCTTTTTCTATTGCATTGATTAGGCACCTAACTACACCATCCATACCATATGATATTAGTCAAGGGAAAATTTAAACTGTAATAGACATATCATATAATATTAGCCAATAATTTAATATATTATATGGATCATACCCTATGGTATCAATTATATGTTAATCTTATTACATAATTCATACCCCATTATATCAACTATGTTATCCCCTTCACAGTATATTTTTCAAATGTTAAATTGCATCAGTGAACTTAATCTTGTAGGACCACTAATCATACCCTACAATATCATCCAATTGGTTAATTTCATCTTATATCAACCATACCATATAGTATCACCCGTCACTTCATCTAACTAAATCTACCATACCCTATGGTATTAGCCAAGAAGTTTTCATCTCCATTATAAATTGTATCTTCCTAGCCAATATGTTCATTGAGGATGGTGATTCCTATTCCTATGAACAAGGTTATTTCCCTATCTTGCTTCATTATTAGTTGTGATCAGGTTTATTTCCCTAACTAGTTCCATTATTGGGTTCCATTCACACTTAGTCAAGTTAAGTTTACGTATGATTTTTTTCTATTTTTTCACCTCATACAATCATGACACTTGTCACAATCCTATGAATGTTAGGTGAGTGGTATTTTACATAAGTTCTATAAGAACATTTTGATAATCAATTCATTCATTTAAATTTATTTTGCACATGAATTTTTCATCCTTGATAATAGTAGAATTTATTCTTATCAATATCAATATTTGTAAGTAAGAGTGCATCCTTTAGGACTTAGAGTCTTATGTAGGATATATTAGCCAATTCTCACATAGTACAAAAGTAGGTTAAGTGTAATTGGGTATACTCTTAATAGATTGAATCAATTATTTTTTCATATTGAGCATGCTCTTATCTTTCATCCTTTTAAGGATAATCCTAAGAACAAGAAAGTTTTAAAAGAAGTATCAGATTTTGGGGGGTTCTTCCTTGAGTGTATTTTTCATCTACATTATATTGCTTGAAGGAGATCATATATAAGTTCAGGGTTCAAAGATGGTAAAACCCACCTTATCATTCATCCTAGTTGTATATCAGAGGATAGATTTGGAGTATTTTTTCAAAAGGCCATCATCACCATGACTAAAGAATTAATACAAGCACTATGCATTGACATTTTTATATGCGATCTCATGTTATAGTTATTATGTGTCATATGTTCCTGGGGAATAATTTTTAATAGGAATATGTGGTGCCTACATCATCAACATCAAACTTAGTGCAAGTTTTCTTTGGAGTTTAAATTCTTTTTTTTCAAAAAATCTTACTTTTTATAATACTTTTTTTAAACAAAATAGTTTCTCTCTTTCCATTTGGCTTAAAGATAGATCTAATGGTTTTTTAATTAAAAATTAGATCATTTTTTGACTTACATCTAATAGATATAAAAATTTCTTACATTTTGTCCAAAATGTTTAAATACACACCAAAGGAAGATTAGGTTTTGCTCATATGACCTAACCAATCCAAATGTAAATTTTTTAAAATATTTTCTTATATAAAAATAATCTCATTGTATTATATTTTATTTTTTGGAAAAAAAAAGAGATAAAAATACATTAAAAACATTTTTTATTACAATAATATGTAGGTTTAGTAAAACTATGATATCTTATTAATCTCTCAACAAAAATGAAAACATCCAAATTATCTATAAAGCTTAGAATAAGGATTTAAAAAACATATAACATTTTAATTTATTTTTAGAAATAAGAGACAAGTGATGCATGTAAAATGAGGGATTAAAAATATTTTTAGAAGAATTTCTTGATTTGGATGGTTTGAAATTTCCTTCATAATAATGCAAAAAAAATTTAACTCCATGTTAATTACATGTGTTTAATCCAGTATTAAATCCTTCACATCCATTTAGCCTTTAATTCATTCTATTAAAAAAAATCATATTCAACCACAAAAAAATTCAAATATATGACCACCTCACTTTGGTCTAAGTTGGTTTGCACACAACAACTCAAATGGTGAGTTTTTTTAATTTTTATCATAAAAAAAAACACATTTTATTATTTGGTTGGTTTCCAACCAAGACAAAATATTAAATTTTTTTAAATATTCACACTAAATATGAGGATTACTAAATTTTGCCATTCTTCCAAAATTGAAAACACCTACACTATAATTGGTGGGATCACTAAAATATTTTTAAGTAGATAACTCTTGAAATCCTATAAGCATGGAAGCAATTATCATAAAGTTAGAAGAAAAAATTTGACCAATCAAATCCCCTCTCCATTTCAATTCATGGATTTACAGTTCAACTTCACCAATGGAAATCTTGGGCTCATGACCTATATATATATATTCTAAATTGGCTAGTTTTTCATGCTCTTTGTAGTGGTGAAGATAGTTTATTCTATGGAGTGTACATTTTCTCCAAAAAAAATTGTCACAAGCATTGAGGTGGTGTTGTTATTTTTAGACCATCTAGTACTCTATTTGGCCTCAAAAATAATCCATTGTCAATACAATTTTTTTAAAAGTGCATGATGTTTTGCGTACTTTATATATATATATATATATATATATATATATATATATATATATATATATATATATATATATATATATATATATATATATATATATATATATATATATATATATATATATATATATATATATATATATATATATTCTAAATTGGCTAGTTTTTCATGCTCTTTGTAGTGGTGAAGATAGTTTATTCTATGGAGTGTACATTTTCTCCAAAAAAAATTGTCACAAGCATTGAGGTGGTGTTGTTATTTTTAGACCATCTAGTACTCTATTTGGCCTCAAAAATAATCCATTGTCAATACAATTTTTTTAAAAGTGCATGATGTTTTGCGTACTTTACATTTACACTCTTGTATTTTATCATTATCTTCAATAATTGTAATTTATTCATCATCTCCTTATTTTTAAAATTGTAAGAACATTTTAATCCCAACTATTTTTTTATTTTTCTAATTGAACATCATAAACACACTACATATAAAGTACTAAAATCATATTTGATTGTGGGGTTTCTTCATTGAATTATTCCAAAAGAGTTGTGTTGTGAGCTATGCCCAATTCTTTGTGTTCTCTCATTTCACTTGCATCATTGCAATAAATAATCTGAGCTATTAAATCCATATAAATACACATGGAAATCACATGCATGGAGTGTGTTAATGGGTAAAGGCTACACTCACTCCATTGAGGAAATAATTTCATAACCCATAAATTATAAACACACTAAAACACTTGCATATCTACATACATTTATTTATATTGACTTTATTTTTCACATTGGTCAATTTAAATCACCTAATAATTCTTTAGAAATAATTAATAAGTTGTATGGTCAGTCTTATGACGTTAAGGTATATCAAATTGATAATGAAATTAGTAATATATCTATTTTTCACAACATCCAAGTGTATGTAAATAAAGTGAATGAACATAGAGCACAAATAAATGAATTTGATATTAAAAAGAAGGATGTGCAATTATTATTCAATGTGTTAGGCAAGTTGCCTTCTAAATTTGTAACATTTGTTTCCATATTTTAGATTCATAAGCTAACATTTGTTTCCATAGTCTAATTTTATTTACTATAAGTTATTTTAGCATTTTTTATTGTTATGTTCAATTTAGTGTTACTATGTTTCATTCCCAAAGCACCATGTCATGTTACACTATTATGACACATTATGAGATTTGGGTGGGGCATGTGTATACACATAATATTTTTACTTCATAGTTAACTAACGCTCTTTGTTTAAGTGTCTTTTACACACATTAGTATCCCTAAGTTCACACCTTAAAAGGTTTATCATGACTAGGGTGGGAAAGGCTCATTGTGATTTATGAAAAATTCTACGATTATATCCCAATTACACCATTAGTACTATTAGTTTTACCTCTTCTAATTTTATGTCCATTTATCTATCTTATTTATAACTTATCTAGATTTTTTAAATTACATATATCCTATGGTATCTTTGTAGCCAATATTGTATGTTTTGTGCTTTCACCCTTCCTATAATGTATAATCCAACTCGATATAGTTCATAGTGTGTCTTTTAAAATTTGTACTGTATCAACTTTGTTAATAAATTATTACATCATCTAACATATTCCAACTATATCAATTGATTTAATACCATTGAATTAGATTCTAATGTTAGTTTTGGTTATTAAAACCATATCTACAAGCATCATATTCCATTATTTTCATATCATACATCACTCATTCACTCTACTTTCACTTTCACATCTGCCCTAAGTACCATTTGGGAGAGTTAGTGTCCTATAACCTTATCTTGAGATGGTTTTTATTTTGGTGTCATGGAATCTCAATACGAATTCATAACTAAGGATATTTATGTCTTGATCCAACCATTTTATGTCTTCAACTTTGAATATTCTTTTTTAAATCCCCACATGAGCCAAGTGGGAGATTCAAGCATGAACGAGTCCACCCCATGGTAAGTATTTTTGTCCCTATTCTCTTTAATTTATTTACTTAGTATATTATAAATTAATTGTAATTTTTTTATGAATGTATGTGTATATTTATTTAGGATTTATTTATACTGATTAATCTATTGTAATCAAAAGATTGCTTAGGCTTGCCATAGATCAATTTAAGTTGAATATATCCCCATTTGGTTGACCATTACACCTTGTCCATTTAAAACCATTATGACTGATCCTTTATTTTAATTTATACTCTATATAACCATTTATCTTTGTTGAGTTTTATTAATATCGACAACCTTATGGTATAGGCTTAGGCTTTGGAACACATTCCTCTTGGAATTTATGTTGTAGGTTACCCTTTACTATTTCTATGGATTTCATTGGTCCTTACATGATTGTCTAAGTGTCGTATGCTATATTTTGTTGACCTTGTTAAATTCATAGTCTATTGAGACCAAGAATAAAATTATAGGTCATCCTATCCCATGCATACATAATTCATCTTAGCAATCAAAGAAAAGGTTTCATGGAAATCAACACTTTCAACCTATGAAAAATATTTTAATAAAATTTGATATTTGTACATATCAATAGACACATAAGTTATATACTTAGTGTGTTACACAACCTTACGTGTGACTATTTTTCTTATTTTCAAAATTGAAACCAAGTCCCATGTTTTATTATTCTTTAGAGAATAAATTTCTTATATCATAGTTTCCTACCATTCAATATTCTTAGAAGCTTTATGATAAGAAGCCTCATGATAAGTATGTGTAGTCATTGTGAAACACTAAAGTGATGTTGTGATCTAGTCCTATATGGACATCTTCAATTACATGCCATTTCACCATTATCATCATGAATTGTGAACCCATATTTATTTAGTATATGGTGGTTTTGATGGTGTATTATAAATGACTTGGGGGAGTAGAAATGGAACTACTTGTTCTTCTAAAAGTTGAGTTGGTTTTGACTCTATGGCTCATCATCTAAACTATAATGAATTTTAGAATGGAAGCTATATAAACTTCCCTGTTTGTCATTATAAAAAAGAAAATTTATGTCTAACTTGGTATAAATCAATGGAGGAGGATGATGACTACATTGTTTTGCACTTATAATCTAAGATATATACCCGTATATTACATATAAAATATTTAGTCATAAACAATGAGAATGTCACTAAAACATTATTTTTAGGAGTCTTATCTTATAGTACTGAGTGGGGAGTTGATTTTCAATTTAGTTTTCATACTCAATTGCCTCTACCCAAAATTGAGGAAACAAGTCACTTAAATGTACCATGTAATCAGATATTTCCATAAGCATTTGATTTTTAAGTTCAACTATATTATTTTATGAGTATTATAGGTCACATTATCCTTAAATATTTACTGATTCACAAAATTTGGTCATCTAATTATTCAAAATCTCTTCCCTATTTTCTATTTTGAAATACTATTTTTTTCTCTAAAATGTTTTTGTTGGAAAATTAACTATATTTATGTTTACTATAGGATTATATGTTTATCCTAAATATTATTTTTGTGTACATTTATTTTATTTATAAATTCACTTTATCCTATCATTTTGAGGTGTCACTTACCTCTCTAGTACACTTTTTGGATTTTGAAGTTACTTTGATGAGTAACTCATCCCTCCACATGTTACACACATCTTCCTCATTTGTAAGAGGATTAGGACACTTGCCACATATGATTAAGCTTACTCATGAAAATCATTTTCTCATTTATCTCTATATAAAGAGATTTCATCTCCCATTATTTGATTTTTCCTTATAACACACAAAAATCTTGTTGATCTAGTCTTTCTCTTTTATTATTGATGTTCTCTTGGCCTAAGTGCATTCTTTTCCTACTTATTCATCCTATGTAATTCGAGATTCATTGTTTCAATATTTCAATATTGGCGTGGGGTTTTTTTTCATTATTCAACACTTTCTCCACTTTTCATCTTCATCTCAACTTTATGTATTATTTCTATCAAGGTGATACTTTTATTTTACTTTCATTTAATCATTTATCTCAATATTATTTCATACTAGGTAATAAATATAACATGGTGTCAGATCGTTGGTTACTTGAACATTAAATTTTAAGGCATGTGTATGTTTTTAAGTGAATGAGAAGTAAAATTTTCCTTTTCACTAGTCCCTTGGCTCTTTTATATTATACTTGAATTTTATTTTTTGTCCTTAATCTTTTTTTTCATTCTATTGCAATCCACTCATTTTTTGGTTGCATAAACTTGAGTGGTGTTTTCCTTTATTATTGTGTTTTTCTCTTTGATATATATACATTATTTTATTAATTTATCCTTGACATATTTGCCTTTAATCTTTAGCATCAATTTTATATTCATACACTTTATTTTATACATGGTGACCTCATAGGTAATTCATTTATTCTCACTCCTAGTGTAAGATATGTGCTCTTACCACACAACTTAGTCCTAGTTGTTCACTCTTATCACATCTCTAATTTGTTCTCTTCTACTTGATCCCTGATATTTTTATATGTAAAGTGCCTTTTTCCATACGTACAATTCTATTTTCTAGAATTTCTACATTTAATATTTTTCTTTGTATTAGTTGCTTCTAAATTTCAAGAATTTTAAGGTGTTACATTCATAATGGCGTCCTCCTTATTCTGAGGAGCGTGCTACAACATTATTGTATTATTTTTAAAGTTTTTTATTAGGCTTTATGTCACTTTAGAACACCTTGTGCTAAGTTTAATGAGTGTTTTCTTATTTTTTTCATTCTATTCTTGCACCTGATGGTGTTATTTTGTCTTTTGTGATGTCATGTATGATTCCTTGCTCCCCAATTGACTAAAATTTCGACAAATGTCTTTCCTATGTTTGTATGTGTCATTAGTGTAGGTTTAATTTTGTCTCTAATTTCTCTTTAAATGAATTATTATCCTATTTATAGGCACGTTAAATATTTTTAACCTATGTTATCTCATTTGCCTTTTTTTATCTCAATCTTATATGTATGTGAAGTAATAGATCTATCTCTTTTGTGATAAGTGTGTTGGTTTATGTTCTTACATAATATATTTTAGCTGTGTGGTGTTTCCTTGGTAGAGTGAAATCTAATATTATTTTTAGTGGTTCATTTTGTAAGTGTAATTGGTAATTAAAAATATTAATCGTATTGCATTTTTAGTTGGTGATACATTTTTATTCTATTAATATCAAATTATTTAGTATGAATTTGTACTTCAAACTTAACATTTGTTATCTTGCCTCTATTTTTTAGTTGATTCAATATTTATTTTATCATATTTTAAACATCATTATAGAATTAGTTGGAGAAAACCAAATCATAGGTTTTACTCTTTCTTAGCATGTAGTTTGTCTAATCTGATACAATTTGTTTCTTGTTATCTTTACACTTGTTTTCTAATAATTATTTCTTTTATGTTCTTAAAATAAAGAAAAAAATAATATACATTTGGTTTACATGTCATCCATCAAACCAAATAAGAAAATAATTATTCACATTAACATTTTTTCTATTCAAATGAATTATTTGTATGCCTTAATTAAGTTTTTCCTTAAAGCTTTTTTTAATCCACAATTTTAATTTCTTCACTTTAAATTTTGGATTTTTTAGTGTGGACTTACATTTTCAAGCTAATTGATCTTAGTTTTCTATTAATATGAATATTTTACAATGTTCCTTACATCAATGGATGTTTCTTATAATTCATTTTTCCTAATTATAACTATAATTATATTTTTTTGATCTCATGGCTCTTAAATTGGCCATTTTTTTCATTTCTAAAAAAATTATGCAAACTATTTTTTAAAATGAAGAAATTAATACACTCAAATATTCATTTTCTCATTTATCTCATTAATCAAATTGAATATCAATATGATAGAATTTATAATTTGTGTAAGTTAGTTATTAAACCTAAAATACTTTTCATCACATGATAATCATGCAATCCTCCTTGGAATATCTCAATGGCAAATTCATGCCTTTTGCACATGACAGTAGCTCTCATAATGATGAAACTTATTCTTATTATCATTTGCATAAATATTCTATGAACACTTCTTCTACCAACCATGGCTTAAAAATTATGCACATTGTGTACTATTTAGTGGTGCGCTTGGTAAGTTTGAAGATGGTATTATTGAACATATTTTGCCTAAATCAAATGCAAAATTATAAGGTCTTGCCTATAATTATTCAAATTCTTCTAATAAAATTTTGAAATTGTATTGTCCTTCACACAAAAGGACTTATCATGCAACTTATTCTAATTATAATGCTTAGAAATGCTCATGATTTGGTTTAAAATGTTAAACCTTATACACATTGAAGAAACAATGGACATCATATCTAAAAATGTTGAAATTACATCCATGAAAATCTTTTGGTAAATCCATGCATGAAATTTTGCATTGTTGAAAAATGACTAAATATCCTACCTCTAAGGTTAAAATTACTTGCATTCCTAAAAATTTTGGATATTCTATAGAATTTTTTGTTATTCATGTGATTTTTATTTGATTACTTCATGGCAGATGCCTTTTGATAGAGACACATCTTCTCTGTCTCCATTTTGATTAACTCAAATCATTTCTACATTCCTTGATTTTTCTTGCAAAGGAATTATGCTTTGAATATGTTTATTAACTTTTTTTTTCAAGGTTTCGCACTTTATGCTGCTAATTTTATTTTATTCATTTATCTTATTTGACATATACTTTTATTCCATTATGTATGCAAATCATATTTTGGAATATCAGTTATTTAACTTGAAATATTGGTGTTAGCTTGTTTTATATTAAAGGGTTTATGGATCATTACTCCTTATAGGTATTTTTTCTATTTAATATTGACCACATTGTCCAAAGATTATTTTTGGAGATTCTTGGTGATTATACTTTCATTCTTACAAACTTTGGTAGGTCCCTCTCTTCTTATTTCCTTCTAAACTATTGTAATTCCTCTTAAAGGAAGTTTATATTAAGGGAGAGTATCTTGTAATTTCAACTCCATTCATTATTTTTGAAATGTTTTCTTTAGCTTTTAAACCACAAATTATGTTCAATGGGGAGTTTTAGATAATTAACTTTCTTTGGGTTCACTATAAGTTTATAGATTTACCCTAAGTCTTATTTATGTGTGCATTTATTGTATTTATAAACATACTTTATCATAGCCTTTTTAGGTGTCACTCACCTCTGTACGTGTTGGATTTAGGAGTTAGCCTCACAAATAATTCCTTCCTCCATATGGCACCCACATCCTCATCACTTGTAATAATATTAGGAAACTTGGTACAAATGTTTAAGTTTGCTTAAATGTAGATCCTTTTCCATCTTAGCTCTATATAAAGAGTTTTCCTCTCCTATTTTTTGATTTTTCCTCATAACACTCAAAACTTTGTTGAACTAGTCATTCTCTAGCATTTTTGATGTTATCTTGGCTTAAGCCCATTCTCCTCCTAGCTTCTTCATGATATTTAATTGGAGATTCATTGTTGTAATGTTTTAATATTAATATGAGGGTTTTTCACCATTTGATGGTTTTCCCACTTGTCACCTTTATCTAAATTTTGTGTCTTGTTTATATCAAGGTGATATTAGTTTTTTTCATTCATTCACTCATTTATCTCAATTTTATTTAGACCTAAGCAATTAATTATTAGTACACCCAGAACCGTGGTGTGCTTACTAAGGTATTATAATGAGTACTAGTTCAGATGACCAAAATCATCATGTCACATTTTAATAAAATAATTATCATGCATAATCATGACTAGTTAAGGTTGAGTGAAAACAAATTTGTCATATATTTAAAATATTTATGGGTGATCAATTAATCTATTTTCTATACAAACATACTAGTATTATGTATTTTTGGTAACAACATCGATTGGTGTAAACTCAATGGTATTTTATTAAATTGATTGTATGGTCTTATATATGTATATAAGGTTCATAGATGAGTATAAAACATGGATAAATTTTTTAAATATCCATTCTCCAATCAAACAAATCTTTTTCCCTCAATAACTAGAGGAATATAGTTTTCCAAAAAAATTAGTTGTTTGGAAATATTATTAAGAGTGAAATAGTGGGAGTTCATGCACCATATGGGGGGGGGAGTATACTAAACCTAAAATCCTTTGAGACATATGTGATATTTTTTAATCATATAAAGTATTTCTCTTGAATTTAATGGAGGTAGCTACATTTTTTCATCATTAGTTCTAACTATGCCATTTTAATAAAAAAATAATGTTCACCATGGCCATATTTACCAAAACATATGTAACACTCTTTATTGACATTTCTTTTCTTTCCCCTTTTCCATTTTCATGAAGAGGGGATGATTTATTCTTAGTTCATTGATTTCCCTTAGGCATATACTTTTATTTCCTTTTTTCATAGGTATAACCCTTACCTTTACATAATTTAAGTTGTGAATTTTCATTAGTATCACTGATAACTATGCCTACTACTTAGTACCTCCAAGTTAAATGTCACCAATGAAATCCATTTTTTCTTTTTTACTCTAAAGTTTGTTAAATAACTTATCAAATTTTAGTGCCACATATGCATTATCTAAAGAATATTTCTATGTATATTGGTTTTAGATATATATTGAGTATAGATGACCCAATTTTAACAAAATAGTTATAATTATTTGATCATTAATCTTGGTCATGCATGTCTCAACGAGAAGAAGTCTCAAGCACTATTGAGTGATGAAATCCTCAATCTATGGATATAAATTTTGACTAAGAGTGACATATATTTTCCTAATTGACATGCTCACATCTTATTATGCTTCCCAATAATATCCTCCAAGATTTTGAAAACTACCCAAGCTTCAATGGCTCTCTCAAATTGAAACTTAAATTCAGGGGAAATTAATTAACCCATGATTTTTTTTCTTAATCATAATGATTTTTACAATATATTTGTTTGAAAAGGTCCAAAGTATTAAATTTTCTAGATAGCATCTAAAATAATGTTATATACCATAAGATAAATAACCATAATAACTACATTATAAAGTTATGAAGGCCTAGAAAAAAAGTAGCATGAATTCATCTAGGTAGTATAGCTACATATTTTCATAAATATCAATGGCCTAATTGTGCCAATATAATAGTAACATTCATCCATAATATATCTCAACCACTAGCCCTGTATGTTATCAAGTAGTTACAAATAGAATAGAATAAAATAAAATATATTATTATCAAAATTAAATTATTTATTTCATTAGTTGATAATATTATCTATAAATAGGTTATGGATAAGTATGCACCAATTAGTGTCTACCCATTAATTAAAAATAAATAATTCAATTAAATATTAAAACCATATAATAATGTATGATTAATTAAATACATTAACATACCCCATTAAGATTTATTTTTATGATTGGAAGGACAGAAGAATCAACAAACTATCCCCCTTTTATGACACATTTATTCACTCCTAAAATTTGTCTGAGCTAAAAAAATTAATCCTTAAATTAGGGTTTTTTGAATATGTCTACAACCTAATCATATGTTTGTAAAAAAATAATATCATTGAATTTGTCATGCATCACTTTTTTAATATAATGCATGTAGATCTACATATGTTTTTTGCATTGATTTTCCAATGGGTTACAATAAATGTGGGTAAAACTCTATTTATCATAGGAAAGTGGAGTGGAGTAGGTTTATGTAAATATGAATTCTAAAAACAAGCATCAAATCCAAACTGACTCATGGATAAAAATTAAAACTCTAATATATCATATTTCATACTAGACAAAACAATAGTAGTCTTCTTTTTTAAGGACCAATTCTAACGACTTGACCCAATATTACAAATATATCCTATGATTGATTTGTATAATCTAGATATCTTGAAAAATTAGTATCCATATAGCCACTAAAAACTATTACGTTCCCATTATGAATTTAGGCTTTTCCTCTTGAATTTTACATAATCCCAAAATTATTAATACTAAGAAGATACATTAGAATGCATTTTTATCTTTATAATGAATTTCATGCATTCATGATAGTATCTTGATATCAATTTCACATAAAATGAAAGATCAAGATGAGTATGAGTTCAATACAAAATAATTCCCACCAATTTCTTGTAAAGTATACCATCAATAAAAGGAGAAGAACAATTTGTAAAAATATTGAATCCAACTTGATAAGTAGTTAGTGAGAACTTTGTAGCCTATCATGTTGAAATAGTTAAGGATATCATGAGCATACTTGGATTAATTAATGAAGATTTACTTTCTCAAAGTAGCCCAAGTAAAAATAGAATAATCCCAATTAATTCATCTCTAAATACTTCATTATCCAGGCTTTAAAATAATGAATATTATTGTTCAAACTTCTTATGATGACTAAGTCATCAATATACATGACAAAAATAAGGATTAATACATTTAATTTCTTTTTTCATACTTTTGGATCAAAGGGACTCTATGTAAAACTATAGGTGATTAATAATGGGTCAATATTTTCATACCAAGGCCAAAAATCTTATTTATAACCATATAATGACATTTTCAATCTAAACTTAAATCTACATTTTTCAATAATTACTAAACATGGATGTTGGGACATGTTTATTTATTCATACAATTCTCCATGAAATAAGGTATCTTTTATGTCTATTTGATTGACTTCCCATCCCTGCATTGCATCTAAGGAGATTACTATCTTGATAGAATTCATATTTTCAACTAAAAATACATTTAATGGTGGTTAACACACTCAAATTATGAAAATATTTTTCTACAAGTTAGGACTTGTATGTGTCAGTGAACCTAATTATTATATACTTAGTTCAGTGTACCAATTTTCACCTTACTAGTTTTCTTATTTTCAAAAGTGGAACTAAGCCCCAAGTTTTGTTCTCGTTTAGATAAATAAGTTACTTTACCATAGCTACCTGAATTTAGGATTATTATAAGATTGATAATAAGTATTTGTATCTTGTGACACTACCAATTATGCCAAAGTTCAAACACCATATTGAAGTAGTGATCTCATTATGGTTTTATCTCATAGATCCCCTACCAATGCAATATAATCATTGTAAACCATGAAAACCCATTTTGGTAGCATTTATTTTATTTATATAGGTACATTCATAATTATTTATGGCACTAGTGGATGTGTTTGTTTTCCACCCTTACGGCTCGCCATCTAATCTGTAGTAAATCTTAGAAGTTGTGTCTAATGCATCAAATAACACATCCCATTGATAAATCAACTTAGTGGGGCTTAAGACAAGAATATTATATGCCTTCACATACTTACAATAGTTATAAAAGATATATAGAATACCATTATTTTCCATTTATTTAATTTTTTAATTTAGAATGTGTGCCCATGCATTACATCCAAAAACTCAAAAAAATAAAATAAAAAATATCAATTAACACCAAACCATTTTGACTTAATAGACATATTTTGCAGTTTAGAATGGGGAGTGTGATTTTAAATGTAGGATTCACACTAAGTTGTCTGATTCTAATACTATGAAGGCAAATATTTGGAATGTATCATAA
>JARHVA010002983.1:895000-992500 GCA_037957365.1 Torreya grandis | reverse complement strand
CAAACTAGTTTCTACCCATGAATTATAAATAAATAATACAAGTACAATTTAAAACCATAAAAGAATGTATGTGTGATTAAATACACTAATTAAAAGGATAAATGTCATCACTCATGGCAATGTGGTAAGGTCCCTTAAACTTAAAAAGACATCTATATCATACCCTTTCCTTCTGAAATAGTTGGAAGTAGTGAGAATTATTTTTCACCATTACTAGCACAAATTTTGAATTATTGAGAAATAACTAAGTCTTTTTCCAAATATGATTTATGAACTTCCATTAAATCATATTATTCTAAAATTAATCCCCATACCATAATCTGAAAAATAAAATTGAATAAGAATACTACAATAATGTGTAGGTTTGCTAGGGCACCCAAGATTTATAAAGAATTACTATGATACGTTGTGTTTGATTTTTAGGCTCATTTATTTAATAATTAACGAGTATAAATATTGAACATTACCAAATTTAAATTACTATGAAGGGTTGTACAATACCCATAGTCTCACTATCCCATCTCTAAGGTACATGGAGAGTAACGTTCTAGAAATGACTACTTACAAGTTAAATACAATCTTAAATAGCTAATAGTTTCATATTGAAAAATTATATATTATGTTATTATTATGTACCATAAGTTACATGCAAGTTAAATTCCATATATATCATTATCTAATGCTTGAGTATTGGGAGTACTCTACTCACATAATCAATACCAATAATCAACTTAACTAATAATGATAACTTTATGTGAGTTTTAAAACTGCCACAACTTGATTTCTAACATAATTAATTTCTTAAAAAAAATTAAGATATCCAAATAACTTATAATATAATTTATTAATAAATATTATCAAAATATAAAAGTTGTTAAAAATAAATAATATAATTTCCTACAAAAAATCATCCCAACCTAGAAATTATTTTAATTTGGCATAAAATGTAAGGATGCAAAAAAAATCATGCAGATGTCCAATCAACACCTATCTACATTTTATAGGATAATATCTACCTTTTTGTAAAATTTTAATTCAAATGGTGAAATTTTATATTCACATAATTTCCAAGGTGGCCCAAAACTATGCTTTAAATTCTAAATATACACTTGATGCAAAATGATAGTTTGTTATAGAAGGAAATAACTACTTTGGTAGCATGATGATAGAGGTTAACATATAAGCGATGCATTTTTCCATGAAACCTAATTTATGTATTATAAAATAACATTCATTATTTATTACTAAATGAAAATAGACATTAATTTAATCTACAAACACAATGACTCTCTATTCTATACTCTATCTCCCTAAGCATATTTAGGATTTATAATCATGATATAATAATTATAGACTGGATGACTTTCTCATCTTATATCTCTTTATACTCTATAAGGTTATCTATCTTTTTATGTGGAATTATATCTTTAATATTTAGAATCATCCCCATGATCTTTTCCTCTTCTTTATTTAGATTTTAAAAAAAAACCCTATTAATTTTTGACCTGAGATATTTTTAATTTTTCATTCATTGGCCTTCTCAAAATATCTCCTAAAATATCCATGATTCCCAAGGAGTCATTATAATACTGAAATCATGGTTGATTTAATTACCTCATGGACACTAAAATCTCTCATCAAAATCTTTCCAATGAGACCCATAATTCCCCATTATGTTCCTTCTCGTCAAAATTTTGGACACTTAGATATCTCTATGTTATTTAACATTATTGTTATAAAATTTTAAGGTTGTGTTTCTATGTATCCAAGAGATTGTTATATGTGTTACAATCTCAGGGTCTCTATATAATTGGCTCAAATCTATTCTCATGATTTTTTCACCCTTCTTGGACATGTGGACTATATTAATTCAAAAATATAACTCACATAACCATAATTATGAATAATATATCCCCCATTAGTACATGGACTATGGCTTCCACCTAAGGACAATGGATTTCATGTTGAATTTGTCTATTCTCTCCATGAATAAATTATGACTATGATAGTTTTCACCTTCATAGACTCATGTACTCCTTAAACTTTATGAGATCATTATATACTTCATGGGGAATTTTTGAGGTTGAGAATTTTTTGTGAATTGAAATATAGTTAAGGATAACTTGATGTCTACCTGAGAACTTTATGGGGTGGTAGCCCATTATAATATCAAATCAACTTAATAATATTAACAAGTTTAATGTGGAATCCAATAGTTTCTGGGTTAATTCTAAACAATTTGTGGAAATGTGATACATGTGAGACATCAATATATAATATGTAAATTCTATGGACATTAATCTTGGACTATGAGACTCTATTAATCCTAAATAATACCTCAAGACTCTATTTAAATCCACCAAAATCCATACCCATTTTTTGTAATACAATATTTCCTATACACCTTGGATGCTCCTACATCATACACATGAGGTAAATAAAATGTGAGATATTACTCCCATGGATGGAATAAGTGGAAAAAAACTATTTTGGATATTAATATTAAAGACCATGACATTCCCTTCAAAACCACCAAATACCATAGCTCATATTTTTCAATTTCTCTTATATTTATAGTCTCTAATTTGTATATTATAAATCCAAGAGAGGTTAGCCAATCCACTAGTGAATAAAATAACAATGAATTTGAATAAATAGCATTTAAAGCCTAATACCTAGGTTGGGATATGTGTAAAATAATCAATAAATTCATACTAGAAGATAAAATCCAACATTGATACCTCCTTATAATATTTGATTCAGAAATAGTCTTCAGAGGTTAAACTTGGCTTACAGGCTATGAAGAATTTATTGATGTTTGATTCTATTTCTAGGAATCACCTCTCCTTGTCTACATTTCATTATTATCTTGGCTTATATTTGGCATGAGAATTTGTTGAAGTGATGAACTTGAAATTTGACAGAGAATCATTTCCTTAGTTGGTCATTATGAAAGAGTGTTTAGACCCTTTATTTTATAGATTTTTAAAACAATTATGTAACTTCCATCTTAAGATTAAGATCAATGGCCCAAGATTATTAATTCATTCCCATAAATGATAAATATGTTTTTTGGAAGAAAATGGATATGTCATAGAAATATAAGAGATTCAAATCATGACCCCTTTGTGTGTGTAAGGTATAAGAACTTATCTTGAGTGTGTAAGTAAATTCTAAGATATGTCATAACCTTTAATTATGTGCACACTTTACCTTATGATGTCATCAATTTATGAGGAAATAATCCAATTTTGAATTTAGGAAAATAAGATAATTCTAAATCCATGGATTTTCCTATTAAAGGTATGATTAGATTTGATTAAGTGGGATTAATAATTAATTAGAGGAATATTGATTTTGGTAAGGTCAAAAGTGTCAAAAGTGTCCAATTTTAAGTGTCTACATTTTCCCCCTATTTGAGAAGGAATTGTGAGACACTAGGCATAGTAAGATCTTTTCAAAGAATGAAAAGGTTATTAAGAATAAATTTGATAATTCTCAAGGAATGTCATCTTCATTCTCTATTTTAGAATTATTAGTCACTAATGTCAAATTAATTCCATAGATAGCACTTAATTATACGTAGATGCCCCCTTGAGGGAACATGCATGGATAAAATCTAGGGTTGGGCTCTTGAAAAAGAGAGGAAGAATCAAGAATGGGAGAAATTAACCTATGGCTAAAATTAACCCACTTGAGATAATTCTTGAATGTTTTGATTAATAATGATTGATAATAATAGAATTGAATTAGTCCTAAGTTTGTGGGAAGTGGGAAGGATACATCCCAAAAAAATGGGCACACTTTATCTTGCCTCAAATAGGGTAGAAGTTGTGGGATTAGAATTAGAAGAAAGATTCAATTATATAACTAGACTTAAAAAGGATGGTTTTGGTTGACCACAGTAATGTGCCCCAACAAGGTGGAATTTATTATTGATTAAATGTATTTTCCTTAGTAGTTTAGATTTGATCATTGCTCAATCTAATTATATTTTCCCATTAAGAGCTTTGTCAATATTGTGACCTAGTAAGGTGGATCTGATCATTGATTGGTCTATATGGTTTTCCCTCGTAGGGTAGATTTTCTCTTTGATAAATGATGATTATGCCATTGATCAATTGGAAAACATATCTCAATGGTGTAACCTATTACATAGATTAATGATGAGTGGACACAAATATAGGTGCAGTGGTATAATGAATTTTTAAAGAATGATGGAGCCACAAAAGAATAGACACACATGAATGCTCATTGGTAAATAAATATATGATGATGACAATAATGGTTTGAATAATAATGACATAATGGTGGTTGAGTTGACCCCAAGAACTAAATGTAATTGAATGTTGCCTGCACAGTCCATAGGGAACTTCGGATGATGTAGTTCTACCTGAAATCAAGATAGAATATAAATGATTATGACTATGACATTTTTTATACACTTATATGTGTCTTGAGCATCATATAAGTTATTCATATAATCTAATTGATTATGTTAGATTGGTAGACAAGGATATTTTTGTTATCACAATGTTAATTATACCTAAAACAATTAATTTTTGATGTAGTAGATTACAATATGCACCATGATATAAAACATCATGATGGCCTAGATAGAATGTGAAAAAGGACTAACCCCTAATCTAATGTACAATTGATAGCAACACACCAATGATATGAAAAATCATGATGATAATGATAATGTATGCCAATAGATGGAGTCAAGTATAAATTTAGATAATAATAACAATGATGATGACCCTGCTAGCATAATCAACTAAGTTGAGGTGATAACATAAAAATTAAATAAAAAATAATACAAGAAAATGCACACATACACAAAAACTTGAATATAAAATCAACATAAAGCATATTGTTGTTTAACCAAGTCAAAATCCATGTGTGAAGGCTCAATGAGACTGGTAAATAGATGGTGCCCCAAAGAAAGGATACATGCCAGGGAAGGACACATCTCAAGTTGGTTAAACTAATTGTAACCATTAATGAGTTTGCCCTAGTAGGGTAGATTTGGGAAGGATACATCCAAATAATGTATTAGGACCTAAAATGATTAAATTAAGGATTTATTTCATTGGATCTAAGACAAGACAAATGAAATTTAATTTTATTACTTTATATATCATGTAAACTGTAAGACAATTTTAATTTTTAGGACTTTTTGGAATGTTTTGAATGCTTCTGGGTTCTTGGCATCTCAACTCAATGGAAGATTATGAGATGAAGAATGTTTTATATTGTAAAATGGTGAGAGCATGGCTTAAAATTCTCATAAAATGGAGAGAGTGTGGCTTAGGTTGATAATGAAATTATAAGAGCATGTAAAAGGGGTGATCAAGTTGACCTCCAAAATTGAGTGCTACCTACATAGTCCAAATGGACCTCAGGTTAATATAGTTCAACCCAAGCAAAAGATATTATAAATCAACAACAAGGTTGACAATAGGAATGGAATATGAATAGAATAAATGGTATAGGATAATGAATGGAAATGATGGAAATGACTAGGAGTCACCAAGGACCATTTCATGTCAGATATAAATGTTTCCAATCATCAAAGTGTTGTGTGAATAATAAGCTATAATGTTTCCCAAATAGGTCTCAATATACCTTCAACTTTCGTAATAAGGTAAAGACACTTAGACTAATGGTTAAAATATGATGGGCCAAGCCAAATACGATTTAATGGCTAAAACAAATTGAATGGCATGATATATAATGTAGATAGGGTTTCCACCAAGTGTCAAGGTATTTTTAGATAACTAATTTTCTATGCATTATGCTAGAAACCTAGTTTTCATCATGGTATTTATCCAAGGTGTTAACTGCATGGTTTTCACCATTGGATGAATTATTTCTATTTTTAATTTTTTTTTTTATATATTTAGTCAAATTTTCTATTTTTTTTTATTTTTTAGAATCTCAACTCAATTGAGGATTACAAGATGCATATTGTGGACCATTTGTCTTTTAGCCAATACCTACTTAGAATGGTTGGTTTGTCTAAATCATGCTAGTGATGTGAACTATATTCATGCTATCATGATCTTCATTGGCCATTGATTCTAATTCCTTAAATCCTCTAGATAATATGTCTTCATAGCATCTAGAAAAGAGAGTGCTACCAAGAAGGGTAAATAAGGGTAGGCATTGGCTAAATGGTCTGATTAGATAATGTAATATAGGCATTGAATAGATGATAGGATCATAATGAAATGTATAATGATTGGGGGATAAATGAAAATTAGGATTTTTGGCCACACACATTATTTTTGACTTTGAATTTGAATTAATTTACGTTATGGTGGGGCTGATATTGACTTCAATAACTTCTTCATCAATAAATAAGGAATGGTTTACCTTATTTATTAGCACCTTGAAAAGTTTTTCACTAAAAATTCTCAATGATTGTTTTGTAATGGATTGTCCAATAGTGCCTTGAATAATATTTCACTAAGGGATGTTCATAATTCATTTTGATCATTCCTTAGAGACATAATAAAGTTTTCTAAATTCCTTTGTTGTTGCTCGATTTTTTATGGGGCATTGGTTTTGTGCAAACTTTGAAATACTATATATTTGATGATGAGAGCTATTTAGGGTGTCCAGGGCAAACTTGCTTGAGTTAAGAGTTCTGTAGGAACTTGTAATATTTATGTTAATCTAATTAAATGGGTAGTGTTTTTAATTAAATTTTTTTTGAGGTACATCAAATGGATTGTAGTTCAATGGTGAGGATGATGGTGTAAAAAGCGTTGCTTAACCATCCACCAAGGTACAAATCCCAAAAGATACAACCACACATCTGGTGTTGTTACTAAACTTAATTCACTAAAGGCTTCTAATTTTTAGTTTACTTGTCCCTTAGTACCTCAAATAAGGTCTAACTAAAATATGCTATGGTTAGACTTTGATTATCCCCGGGCACCTCAAACAAGGTTTCACTAGGAGATTATTCTTTTACTTGGATATTGTCTTACTTCCCTATAAATTCTTCCACTAAAATGTTAGCATGAAATAAATTCAACAATGCATGATTTTGTCAGTCCCAATTTATAATTATCAAAGGAAGAATGCCATTATAATGGCTACAATGATTAATGGTAAAGACATTTATATTGGTAATATAAGGGGAAAAGGTGGCACAATCCTTGTAGTGGATACTAGGAAAAATTGTTTTGATGCTAAAGGAAGCATCCTTAAATTTTATGTAAGGATCATAGATGATTTCAATCAAATATGCTTTAAATATGTAGCCAATGTCGTAACATCCATTAATATCATCTAATTTTGAAGTTGATTATAATATTAGTCCTAGAATGAAACCTAATTCTGATATTGGTTATGAAATTAAACTTTATTTTGATGTTAAAATAAACATGAAGAGGGACTATTGAATTGTGTTTTCCATAATCACCTTGTTCACCTTTCACTTTGTGATGAAATATTTGGGATGAAAGAATGTTTTGAAATGGGTAACTTTGGATAATGGAAAAATAATGGACTCGTGCTCAATAATAATAGGCTCTTTAAAGATGGGATCATTAGAGATGGGTCCTATGTCAAATAGAGGCCCTTCATCAAATTTATTTGGATCCTCAATGATTTGGATTTGATCAAAGATGGGAAATTCAATAAAAATGTTAATAATTATTTGACTGTTTTGATATTGATTTGGAAATGGATGTATCTGATCATGTTTAAGAAGGGGATCACGACATATATTGATCAAGTTGTTATAAATCCTTGGAATAGTTGAATGGTATATAAATAAGAGTCTTTAGATGGGAAATGATATTATGTTTGGACTATTGGCTTTGTTGTGGTGTCTATTTAGGGTCTCTAATCAAATAGCATAAGTTCTCTACTAGAAATCCAGTCAAAAGTTTAGGATCAAGCTTTAACAATCTTATAATTGTTGTAAATTTATCAATTATGTCTCTAAGTTGACCAAATATGTTGATGAGGTGTCATGTGTGCGATAATAACAATGACAAAGTGTGCTTCAATGTGCTTTAATGTTCTTGCATAGTTCTTCAATGTCTAATTTGGATAGGCATATGGTAGTTTTTATTGATGGTGTGGTCATGTTTCAAATACCCTATGGAGTGTTAAGATTGATTGGGGCACTTATGAAAGTGAAATTAATTCATTAGATCAATCATATGTATGACTAGGTTCTTCTATTCATCCTAGCATTTTATGCTGAGTGACCAGATTGATGATGTCATATTTCACATGTGTGAAGGTTTCAAGAGTAGTTTGATACATGGATGGATTCCCCTGTAAGAGGTGATCATGTGGTTCAGATTTTAGGTCCTAACATGTTGCATATAAAAATTTATTAATATGAAAATTTATCATCTTAGGCAAAGTTCACTATGTTCCCATACTTAGCCAAATTCGCATTATCGAAGATCTATGGTGAGCATTTAATCAAGTGATGAAGATCTATGGTGATAAATTAATCTAACCAAATAAGGATCTAAAAGAGCATATGATATTATAAAATATTGATCCAATGGTGATTATTAATTCAATATTTCAAAGGATGCTCATATTACATGTGGAACTACCAAGTGGTGGAAGTTCATTAAAGATTGGTTGTAGGGTGTGCAGAAGGCACATGGGGCTTTCAAGTGGCTTAACCTCAAAAGCAAGGATATAATATAAATGATGAGTTATGAAAGTTAAATTTAGGATAATTTCAAGGATAGTGATGGAGCATATTTTATCAAGTTTTTCAAAAACATGAGATGAAGACACATGTCTGCAATGTTTACATTAAATAATGACCGTTGGAATTTGAATATTCAAATTAACAAAGGAAAAATTAGTCTGTAGTATTTTGATGATATATTTTGATATGGGAAAAATTTATTGATGGTTTAAAAATAAAATTTTAAGAGTAATTCAAGTCTCATCCATATAATCTAGTTATAAGGTTTGACTATCTATATAGTCAAAGTTATTAAGCTCCAAATTTGATTGAAGGTTTGACCATGTTCTACAAGTGAGTTGAGAAGGTTAATTGAAGATTTTTTATGGTATTTTTTATTTTAATATGTAATAAATATTGGAGAGTGTTTTTAAATTTCTAAGGACTAGTTATGTGGATTTTTTAGGATTTACCAATCCATCTTCAGTGTGAACAATTGCTTATAAGTTGATTGTGTTTGTTGAATGCATTGGTAGATTGAGTGACCATATTGTAGGAGTTGAAAGTGTTCTAGGAAGAATTAAATAATAACATGAGTATGGAGATATTTTATAAGTATTAAATGATTATAATAAGGTATTTACTTTCATGATATGCCCTTTATTAGAAATGGAGAGTCAAAATATCTTGTTTATATTTTGACTAAATGTGACTAGTCTGAGTGGTCATTCTTAGAGAGTTGAATGAGTGTTTAGAGCATATGTTGAATTGTTTAAATCACATACATGTGTATAAAATTTTATTAAGGGTTAATCCATGTGATATAATCATATAGATATCTGAAATACTTGAGTGTTTTCTTTTGAAGTTTGAGACTATATTTTCCATATATGAAGGCCTAAAGAGCGAGGAGACCTAATTAGTAGGTTTAAATATTGAGTTGGTGTTATAGGTGGCATGGACCCATATTAGAGTGATAAAAATGATATTGGAGATAAGTTTGATGTGTTTTAATAACTCTTAAAGGATGAAGGTGGTCTAAGTAGTTACACATGTAATGTGTGAGTATGAAGGCCTAATTGTTTTAGGTCTCACCAAGACCTAATGGTGATTTGGGGATAATAAGGTATTGGCCAACATAAGGAGTGTTTGGTTCTTAATATAATGTGTATGAGGACATATTTAAAATTTATAATAAGTATGGTAAGTATATTAGCTGACCAAGATGGGTTATACCAAGAGAGTGATATAAATACAAAGTGTTGTTGGCCTATTTGTGTTAGTTGTGGGTGTATGGATTCAACCAAAAGAGATAACCTTTGAAAGATAAGGTATAGGTCATTAAGAACCAATAAAGAGTGAATATTATTATTCATGATTTCTTGATCAATTTTGATTTAGGGGGACACACATGTCATTGGACCTAATGAGCCTAGAAGAGGTAGTTTGAGCGAGTTAGTCCTAAGAGCAGCTTGAGAGAGATTATAGGTAAAGAGTGAAGATAAAGGTGGTCATCATCAGTTAAAGAGAAGAAATTGGTGTTTAATATGGCCTATTTAAGGTAGTTGAGTGTGTGCTTAGTTTTCTAGGGGGTCAGTTCCTCCTTGTAAGATAAAGCTTGCTAAAGGTCTAGTTATTATGGGTGCTTAGCTAGACAGGGGCAATATCTCCCTATGGGATTGGTGTTTCACTAAACTAAGGGATTGGTTTTCATTAATAAAATAGTGTTGATCTAAATTTTGGATCTTTTTTTTATAGTATTGTAGTCCATCTTGCAAGGTTCAGTGGGTTTTATCCCCAAAGAGGGTTTCCCACATATATCATGTGTTTTGTGTTTGATCTTATTTTATTTTCCATGTTCATTATTATGAATGATGCGTATGCTTCATGATTGTATGTGTTGAATGGTTAAGGTTTTAAAGGGTTTATAACTAGATTGAATATCTAGCATCACTTATTCATCCCTTCCCCCTCTCATTGAATGTACCTCTGATAATTAGTATTAGAGTAGGACCTTCTTTGCAAGTTTAACCACTTGAAGGTGATCCAAGGTAAAATATGGGTAAGCAATTGAAGAAAGAGAATCAAGAGTAGAAGTTTAAAGTAGAGGATACTTATGCATGTCTAAAATCAAGTGAAGAAAAGTTAAATTAGTAAAAGGTAATTTTTGAGAAGTATAGAGGTAAGATGGGTGAGTATGATCAACAAGAAGCTCTGAATAAGATAATGTCCTTAAGGTTTAAGGCTATTAAGGATGAGTACATCAATCTCAATAAGGAGCTAGAATCATTTAAGGTAAGCTTAAGATCAAAATATGATAAAGATAAGATTATAATTTTTGAGGATTAATTAAGGGTTACAAATATAAATCTAAGTTAAAAAGAGGAAGAATGCAGGCATTTCAAGACTCAGTTAGAAGAGACAAATGCCAAGTTGAGTTCAAAGAAAGGTGAGCATGATGAGTTGAAGTCCAATCTTGATTCTATAAATATTATTGAAGATCAAGAATTTATATTGAAAGATGGCATGGCTAAAGAAGCTAAGAGGGATAAGGAGACCATCCAACATCTTAGAATTTAGTTAGAGGCTGTAAGTTCAAGTATGAGAGATAAAAAGGATGAGAGTGTTAAATTGAAGACCAATCTAGATTCATTAAAGGATGAGCATGAGAATTATTTTTTCAAGGTAAATAAGATAGATAAAGGGCAAGATATTTCATCTTAGGAAAATAAGGATGCAAGCACCAAGATCAATAAGAAAAGATCCATCAGGTAGCCAAGTGTCATGAGGTATAAAAGATCTTTTAATGGTCATTATTATGATTGTAACAAGTTTGGTCATAAGGTAATAAAATGTATAAGGAAGAGCATCTAGTCAGATAGAGTTATATATAATATATTTTTATATAATTATCATGATATGGGACATATCTCTATATTCTAGCCTAGAATACATGGGAACAAACTAAACTAGGTATGGAGACCTAAGACAGTTAAGCTTGAGCATAATAAACCTAAGATATAAGATGTTATTTATTTTAGTTGTCACCAAATTGGTCATATTTCAAGATATTGTAAAATCAAGATATCATGTCATAAGAAGGTGCATGGACATCCTAGAGTGCTCAAGAAATGTCAATCCTTGGTATGAAAACCTAAGGAAGTAAAAATTAAGAAAACTAATTCAGTTGATTTGAAAGATCAAGGTGTACTACCTATTAAAGAAAACAAGAAATTAGATATGAAGAAAGTTTAGGAATGCCAAATTATATCATTGTCTGATCATGTTATGAATGAAGAGACCAAGCTCAAGTAAAAGACCAAAGCGCTAATTGAAGCTAGTTCTGAGGTATGTATGGATTTAAGAAACATCTAATTATTATTGATCTAGTTTTATATAAACAACATCAGTTGTCAATGCCCATTGATGAGGTTTTTTCTTTAGTTGAAAAGGTATGTCATGAATCTTTGTTGTCTCCATATGTTGTTAATCCAATCTTATAAGAAAAGGAGAATATTATAATGGATGAGCATGTTGATTCTCGTAAGCCTAAGAAGAAGGCAAAGAACTATCAATATTAAATGACCAAGGAGGAGAAGGAATATGAGGATTTGTGGGCAACTCCTGATTTCAAATTATTCTAGGACATTATGGGTTAGGTTATTTCTATCTAGGCTTCAAAGAGGCACTTGACAACAAGAAGCATGGTGGATTCTACTAAAGATTTGGTTGATGTTTCAAGACAAGAAAGGTCTTTTGAAAATTTTATTGGATAAGGGGGAGCAATGATTTTTATGAATCTAATCCAAAGTGTTATGATGGAATGATTTAGAAGATATGTTCAAAGATAGTGATCCTAAGGTCAAAGTTTTGGTCAAATATTTGAAGGATGTTCTAATTGGTTAAAGTGGTGAAGAATGAAGCTATGTGTGCAAGATCTAGAGGTAGGAAATGAATATCTCTAGGTGTCTAATCAAGGATGGTGAGTTTTCAAAATCTTATATTGCATAGAAAGGTATGTTGATCCTATTCTCATGTGCTTAATTTGCGTTAAGGGTTTTGTTCTTGAAGATAAGAACATGCCAATTTGTGTTTCTTAAATGGATTGATCAAATGATAAAAGACTAAAGATAAGATTGATATCTATTATTAGGATAATGTGTTATCATATTTTGGATATCATATAGAAGGTCTCAGAGTTCTATAGATGTCAAGTTAAGTATGCCATGAAGGTCACAATATTATAAAGATAAGATGTTTCCATAGGAATTTTGGAATAAAGTATTTATAGTGTTAAAGAGTTGTTGGTAGACCTAGCTCATTGAGAAGACTTGTTTAAGATGTCATGATCTAGGTGAAGCATAGAGTTAGGGGGAGTTAACTTAGATAGTTTGAAAGGATTGAAAAGATGTGCATGATGTGAGGGGGAGCATATGTGATATATTATAGTCATGGTGGATATATGAAGAAGTATAATATATTTTTTAATTTAAAAAGATTAATATGATGGCTTGATCAAACCAAGTCATATTTTTTGACAAGGTATTGAATCTTCATGGATGATCAAAGGGAGATTGTGAGTTATGTAGGTAGACAGGTCCAAGGATCAGATAATCCCAAGTTAAAATTAGTTTATGTCAAAGAAAAAAAGACATGAGATGGAACATGATGTTAATTGGATGTTTGTAAGATCTATGTGTAATTTTTTAAGGTCCTTAGGATCAAAAGATGACCCCACTTTGTCATTATGTCAAATGGGAGAAAAGTACTTAATGAGAGAGACAAAGTCTTAGCATAAGCTTTGTATTATTATTTGACAAAAATGACAAAGGGGGAGATTGTTAGAGGTTTATAAATTATGTCTCCAAGGTGACCAAGGATGTTGATGAGGTGTCATGTGTGCTAGAATAACAATGACAAAGTGTGGTTCAGTGTTTTTACATAGTTCTTCAGTGTTTGACTTGGATACATAGATGGTGATTGTTATTTATGGTGTGGTCATGTTATAGAGACCCTATGGAGTGTTAAGAATACTTGGATTACTTATGTAAGTGAAATTAATTAATTATATTAGTCATATGTATGACTAGGTTCTTCTAGTCATCTTGGTATTTTAGGTTGAGTGAGTAGATTGATGATGTGCACATTTCACATGTGTGAAGGTTTCAAGATTAGTTTGATACATGGATGGATTATCCTATGAGAGGTGATCATGTGGTTAAAATTCTATGTATGGACATGGTGCATATAAAAATTTATTAATGTGAAAATTTGGCTTCTCTGTAAAATTTAACTAAGTTCCCATAGTTAGCCAAATTTGCATTATCAAAGATCTATGGTGAATGTTTATTCTAGTAATGAAGATCTACATTGAGTAATTACTCTAACTAGATAAGGATATAATAGATCACATGATATTTTCATATAGTGATCAAATGATGTGTATTAAGTCAATATTTCAAAGGATGCTTAGATTGCATGTGGAGTTGCCAAGTGGTGGAAGTTCATTGAATACTAGTTATAGGGTATACAGAAGGCATGCAAGGCTACCAAGTGGCTTGATCTAGGAAGTGAGGATCTAAGATCTATGCTGACTAATTCAATTGAAATTTATGACACTTATAAGGATAAATATAGTTCATTTGATTAATTTTTTCAAGAACATGAGATGAAGACACATGTCTGTAATGTTTACATTGAATAGTGACCATTGGAATTTGAAAATTCAAATTAACAAAGGAAGAAACTAGTCTACAATATTTTGATAATGTATTTTAATATAGGATGAATTTATCGATGGTGTAAAAATAAAATTTGAGTAATACTTCAAGGTTCATCCTTATAATCTATTTATAAGGTTTGACTATTTGTACAGTCAAATTTATTGAGCTCCAAAATTGATTGAAGGTTTGACCATGTTATGCAAATGACCTAAGAAGGGCAATTGAAGATTTATTGATTATATTTTGTTATTTCAAGATGAAATAAATATTTTATAGTGTTTTATACTTCATAAGTACTATATGTGTATATTTTTGAGGTTTGACCAATCCATATATAGAGTGAATAATTTCTTAGAATTTGATTATGTTTTTGGAATGCACTAGCAGATTGAGTAACCATGTTGACAAAGTGAGTTGAAAGAGTTTTGAGTAGATTTGAAGAATAAAATGAGTATATAAATTTTTTATAAGTCTCAAAGGATTATAATAATGCATTATTTGTCATGATATTCTCTTTATTAGATATGAAGAATCAAAATAGCTTGACTATATGTGACCAATCTAAGTGGTCATTCTGAGAGAGTTTAATTAACTGATTAAAGCCTATGTTGAAGTGTCTAAAGCACATGGAGGTGTATCATAGGTCCTAAAGGGATAATCCATTTGTTATAATCATATGTATATGTGAAATACTTGAGTTTTTTCTTCTAAAGTTTGAGACTAGGTTTTCTATACATGAAGACCTAAAGAGTGAGGAGACCTAATTGGGAGGTTCAATTGTTGAGTTGGTGTTCCAGGTGGCATGGACCCATATGAAAGTGAGAAAATGGATATTGGAGATAATTTATATGTGCTCAAATAATTTTTAAATAGATTAAGGTGGTCTAATTAATCTCACATGTAATGTGTGAGTATGAAGGCCTAATTGTTTTAGGTCTCACCAAGACCTAATTGTGGTTTGGGGATAATGAGGTATTGGTCAATGTAAGGAGTTTCTGGTTATTACATGTAACATGTATGAGGACATATTTTTTATGTATAAAAAGTATGGTAAGCATCTTGTCTAATCAATATTGGTTATACCAAGAGAGTGGTATAAATACAAGGTGTTGTTGGCATATTTGTGCTAGTTGTGGGTGTGTGGATTCAAGTGAAGGAGAAAACTTTTGAAACAGAAGGTAAATGTAATTGACGATGAGTAGAGAGTGATGAGGATCAGTCATGATTATCTGATAAATTTGATGTAGTAGGAAACATATGTTATTGGACCCAATGAGCCTAGAATATGTAGTTTGAGTGAGTTAGTCCTACAGGCAACTTGAGAGAGTTTAGAGATGAAGAGTGCAGACAAAGGTGTAAATCATAAATTAAAGAGAAAAAATAGGTGTTTAATATGACATTTTCAAGGTATCTAAGTGGTTTATTAGTTTATTATGGGGTTAGTTCATTTTTAGAAGATAAATCTTGCTAAAGTCTAGTTTTTGTGGGTGCTTAGCTAGATAGGGGCAGTAGCTCCTTGTGGGATTGGTGTCTCGCTAAAATAAGGGATGGGTGTTCCTTGATCAATTTGTGCTGGTATAAATTTTTAATCTTTTTATTATAGGATTTTAGTCCATCTTTCAGGGTTCAATGGGTTTTATCCCCTAAGAGGGTTTCCCACATATATCATCTATTTTGTGTTTGATCTTGCTTTTATCTTCCATGTTGATTGTTATCAATGATGTGTATGCTTCATGATTATATGTGTTCAATGGTTAAGGGTTTAAAGGGTTTGGAATTGGATTGACTATATAACATCACTAATTCACCCCCCCCAATGATTGCACCTCTAACAAGTGTTTCATCTTTATTATCAAAAAGGTGTTGTGTATATTGGTGTTTTATATAGTATGCACTAAACGACACATTTCAGAGATATTTTTTATTTTTTTCATGATCGACACTAAATTTTATATTTTTTAGGTTAAATTTTAAGATTTTTTTCATCACTTGTTGAGTAAAAACCAATGATGATATAAAAAGTTTAGGATTTGAGATATCATGACTCAGATTAACCTTATACTAATGACCCCAATCAAGGACACAAAAAAGTGGTATTGATTGGAATAATTTGGCCCCAAAGAAGGAAGACTTAGTCTCACTTAGAATGGGCCTGATAAGGGTGGTTTTGCATTATTTTAATTAGAATCGGCCTAAAGAGGGAAGTCTTGGTCCTTATTAGAATGAATTTGGTTGAAATGGTCTTGATTTAATTGGAGCATAGATTTTTAAATGTCGTAAATAAGATAGATTGACATAAATTAGAGTGGTCCCAAAGAGGGTAGCTTGGTTTTAATTCAATTTTCCCCAAACAAGGTTGATTGGCCTAGATATGATTTAAATGAAATAAATAATGGATGTCATGACATTGTCATTCCTAGCTAACATATGTAGGATATTAAATGGAAATATAAGAAGTGGTTTTTAATTGGCATATTATAGATCCAAAATAATTATATTTGGCCGAAATGTACTTGGTTTGGAATTAGAATTAAAATGTGGTTCAAGATGAAGCTGGTGAAATTAGAAGGTGGTGCAAGAGGAACTTGATTGGAATTAGTTGGAATGGCATATGGTTCAAGACAAACTAGATTGAATTTGATTATCTTGGTACATGTTCAAGACAAACCCAATTTTATCCTAGAATAGTTTACCTTATTTGAATTTGAATTTTTAATTGGGTCTATCAACACAAATGTTCAAATGGACTAGTTCAATCAAACTTTGGTTTTGTAAATATCAAAAAAGGAAAGGTGTGTGAATCAAACTTGTTTTCAAAAGGGTGCACAAATACTGGTATATCAAATTATTTAAATAAGTTTTTTTTCATTTTGGATTGTTTATTTGAAAGGTAATTTGATTTGATTGTGAAATTTGACCTAGGATTTGAATAAGTTTGATTTTGAGTGGAAAATCACTAATTTTGGTTGACTTTTAAACATTTTGTCTAGAATTGCACTTGGAACAGTTTAATTATAATTGAAATTTGGTAAAATTTAAATAGAATTGGAATTTGACATAGTTTGACTAGAATTGGAATAATACTAATAGAATAATGGCATAATTTGGACAATAGTTGGATTTTGGCTTTTTAATTATTTGAATTTGAAATTGGAACTTGGCCTTAGAATTGGAATTAAAAATAGTATTAGGATACGATACTTATTTTGACTTGGATAGCCTAACATAATGGTTTATATAATAAAGGTAGGTATTTGGACTATGTTGGGCATGCTACTTTTGTTTGACCTAAAATTTTTGCAAAGTAATGCCTTGTTGTGCATGTATAAAATTGGTTTGGATTTTGACTTGGTTTTTCTGTTTTGTTTCATATATGAATGAGATTTTGACAAAATAATCATGAAATAACACACACAAATTACAAGGTAATTCTAATAACTAACATGGGTTTGCATCACATCCATTTGAACCTTGAATATACTTACCTTGAAAGAGGATTATAAAATTTAAGATTGATTAAATAAATTATTGTAATTATTGATGGGGTTTTTAATCCCACCCATCTCTCAAATTTTTTGTATGATTAAATCAATCTTTGGGGGTTGTTACCTTTTAACCCCTACATCAATGGATGGTCTATGGAAAAATAAGGTCTTAAAGTTTTTACTTAGATTTTTAGATGGCCTTGACATATCTTGTATTATGTGGGCACAAAAATATCCATCAATTAGACATCAAGGTTCAATGAACCATTTTCTAAAGGATATAATACATTCATGACCACTTTAGCCATATGGGTTTTAGTGAAGTGTTATCAGTTGATCAAAATATTAAGGGACATTCTAGCAAAGATACAACTGTCATAACATCAATTTGTATACTCCATTAGATAATAAGGTGTGTATGATGCCAGGATGTGACTCCCTAGTTAATGCACCCCTAGGATCTACAAAAATGTGATTAAATCCACCCTAGGTAGCTAAAATAAAAATAAGGGTATAAGCCAACTAAGAATTTTGCATTTCTAATTCACCCAAAAAAGGGAGAGAATATGCATAAAATAACCCTATAATACACTCAAGAAAGAATCAAAAACTTGTATGAAGTGAAATAACTTCTAAAAAATAAACAAGTTTTTATTATAACCCAAATGTAAATGTGGATTCATTTTAAGCCCAAATCAAAATATGTAGAAATTTAATTTCTTTGATTAGAATAAAAACCCCACTTCTCACTCAAGGTCTTACAAAATAAATAATTTGAAGTTTAAGATGAGAAATAAATTTGGCTTTTTGATGTCTCTAGTTTTTATTACAAATCAATTTCATGATACACATGCAAAATCAATTTCATTGATTATAGAGGAACTCAATTGTTTACAAAGTGATTTCATTGTTTATAGAGTGATGTCATTGATTATAAAAGCAAATTCATAGTTTTAAAAATATAATAAAATTGAAAATAAAACGGGTGAATTGATCGATTAATAGGTCAAATTCATTGATTATAGAGTCATTTCATCGATTCTAAAGCAATTTCACTAACTACATAACTTGCACACAAAATAAATATAAAATATAAAGAGTTAATTCACCGATTAGCATGTCAAATTTACTAATTCCAAATCAATTTCATCAAATCCAAAACTTGCAAAATAGAACAGAATAAAAACTATAAAAGTGCAAATTTAATGATTAGTAGGTTCAATTCAATGATAGGTAGGGAAAATTCATTATTTTCAAGGATGAATTAATTATTTAGTAGATCAAATTCACCTATTTCACTTGAAGCACAAATAAATGAATTTTTAAATAAAAAAGGTTATTTAAACTGGTTACTAGGTTTTTTTTGGTAATTATAAGAATGCCAATGATATAAAAGAACTTGTGGGGTGTGTTGAATCATTTGGGTCCCATTTAGTGTGCCAGTACACACACACACACACACACACACACACACACACATTATAATTTTAAGATAGGTTATCCAATCCATTGGTGAAAAAAATCAAAATAAATTTGAAGAACTAACATATCAATCCTTATCCCTAGGTTGAGTTATGTGTAAAAAAGAAGAATAAATTCACATTAAAAGACAAAAACCAATGTTTATACCTCTTTAGAATATTTTATTAAGAAATAGTGTTAAGAGGTTGAGCTCATATTTTAGGCTATGGAGTCTTTGTCAATGCTTGATTCCATGTGTGGGAAATATCTCTCCTTGTCTACACTTGATTCTTGCCTTGGCTTGGATTTGGCATGAGAATTAGTTTAAATGAGTACCTTGAGATATGATAGATATCATTTCTTTAGTTTGTCATTTCAAAAGAGTGTGCATGCCCGTTAATTTATATATTTTTCAAATGATTGTGGATCATCCATCTTTAGATGAAGACCAAGGAACCAAAATTAGTCATCCATTATCATAAATGATAAAAATGGAGTTTGCAATAAAAGGTATGGAGTATGTTATAAAACTACATGAGATTCAAATCATGACCACTTTGTGTGTGTAATTATGGTGTAGGAACATGTATTAAGTGTGTAAGTAAAGTCTAATACATGTCATAATCTTTTCTTGCTTGGACTCTTTACCTTGTGATGTTATCCATTTATGAGTAAATATCCAAATATTAAATTTAGGAAAAGATAATAATTATAAATCCATGGGTTTTCTTATTAAATTAACGATTAGACATAATTAAGTGGGATTAATTAATAATTAAAGGAATAGTCATTTTTGTAAGGTTGTAAGTGTTAATATAATACATAATTATAATTGACATGATATGTCTAATTTTAAGTGTCTACATTATTGGCTTTAAATATATCCTCTTATACATATACCTATTCACTCTTTATTATTTTGTATAATTATAACTACCATAAACTTTCCATCTTCAACAAAACATTCACTTCTTTTAACCCACTATTTGTGCATTGTCTATCCACCTCCACCAAATGGTTCTCTTATTATTTTTCTATATTATTATGGGATTAAACACACATGTATCCAACATCCTCAACCAAGATGATCATTATTTCATCTTATGTCATTTTTTGGTTTTTGAACCCACCATTGGCATCTATCTATCTCCTTTAAAATGCTTCTTGCCTTTGGCTAATGACTATCTAACATGTTATTGGATTCTTCCCCATCACTCTTCTATATTTATATCTCTTATTTTGTCATAAATACCTTCTCTTCATGTCATTTTATTATTTCCACCACCTTATTACTTTTGGATTCTTAATTTTCAAGATTTTTAAAAAATTCTTATTTTCATATGTTTTGTCTGATGTGTAAATCAATCGAGACTCCTCACTTTATTTCATGATTTCATAATTTTTCACTTTTATCTTCACCTCTTAATTATTGAAGGTATCTTTTACTACCAAATTTTTCCCCATATCAACACCTTCTCATTGAGTACAAAAAATATTATATAAGTATGAGACTTAATAGTCCCCATATGTACTCTTCCATTTTCACACTATCATATTGATTTCTACCAAACTTGGGATCCTCAAATCCTTCATCATTATGCATTCATCTCAAAAAAATATCTTTTCCCTTATGATATCTCCTCTTTTTTAACTTCCCATCTTATTTACATAAAATATAGGTTGATTTAATTATCCTTATTTCTCCTCTTCTATATTTACTTCTATGTCACATGAGTGACATTTTTAATAATTTAAATTCTTTCCAATCTCTCTTATGAGAGTATTATCTCCCACATTTAAATACTATGGATGAAATCTCTCTTGTTACACTTATTATTTATTACCATAATATATATCAACATGTTATATCAAAACATAATTTTTCTTTTTGTTTGACATTTCCTTTGTTGTTGGATTCTTGCACAAATCAGTAACATTAAGGGAATTGATAGCTCCCCCAACACTTTTTCCATCTCCTTTTCATCCCTTAAATACACGTTTTCCAACTCTTCTCTCTACTCACAATATACTCATAGTCATATTCTCAACAACATTCATGGATTTTCTTTCCCTATTATTTAGTTTTTTTCTTACTTTGTAATGCATATGGTCTCAAACCTTTACATACTCAGATTTGGTCTTGAATACTTTCTACTATCAATTTTGGCCCACCTACTTTAATTATCTCAAGAAATTAAATTGATACCATTTCACCACCTCAATATATCTTAAATACTTGTATGGTCCCATCCCTTTTATTTTTTTGTTTCACACCTACAAAAATATTCTTAATTGCAAAAAAACCTCACTAATAATCTATATGGATATATAAAAATCTTAAGATCAAAATTTACCCTACCAAGTCACAATTGACTCATAAGGATTAGGATCACCAATTGATCCCAACTTTTAGAGTTAAATCATTCCTTTTACCCTAGTAACAACTATTTTAAAATTTTATACTTTCACATACGATAAAAGCCCTCTACCAAAGGTGGATATTACCACATTTTTTATAGAAAAATTACAATGAGTGAGAAAGGGATGAAGGGTGAAATTTCAAATTTTTGGTAAGAGCAAGAGAAATATGGTGATGATGGGGACACCAATTATGAGGGATTTTGGTTCCTTGATGAATTTACATTGGTTTGAAACTTTTACTCTAGAAGCATGTCTAGTTGGGTGGAGGGATTTGCTAAGAGGTTAGTTTTCACAATGTTTGTTGAAAAGTTCTCTTTGTCTCGTAATCTTTGGGAATGTTTTGAGGCCATCTAATACTTCATTCTTAATGACATTTTTTATAATTTTTTCCTCCTCATCGTGAGGAAATAAGAGCTCATACTCTCAATAGTAATATTATTTTTGAAGCTAATAGAGCTCAATCTCTTCATTCTTAGGTTTTATTTTGGAAGACCTAGAGAAGAGGGTTTTTTAATTAGGGTGTTGGGGAAGAGGAGGAGGATGATGATGTTTAGGCGTATGATACAAGTCAAAGAGGAATATTTTGTTAAAATTCCTGATACAGTATGGTGTTATCCAAAATGGATGTTTTTTTCCTTAGATGTGGTTTGTGGAAAGATGTGTTGGCTGGCATTTTTGTAAGATCTCATCCAACATGCTCTCTAGATAGTGGAAGTTTTTTTCTATAGCTCCACATTTTTGTGTGATAAAATATCTTTCTCAAGAAGATGGAAGCTACACAAAAATGTGGTGTTATAGTAGTCCCTATCAAGGATTTATTATTCGTATCATGGTTAGATAATCTTTTTTGTAATCATGAGAACTAGATCTTCTTGATACTGAGTTGGGTCCCTTCAGGGTAAGTTATATCTTTTAAGATTTTTATTAAGGTGTGGTTGGGCCCTTTTACAAGGAGGGTGAGGAGCCTTATATGGATTGATGACTATTGGTAAATCATGAATGGAAACTTTCCCTTGTTTAGCTTCTAAAAAATGATATGTTCCCTCTCAATTTCTATAATGGTCTTGGAAGTAAAGATTTACATTATTGATGAGCTAGTTGTATTGACTCTGAGCCTTTAGAGGTATTTTTCTAGAGGTAATGGATACTTTTTGAGTTTGGTTTTATATATGAGTTCTAATTTTATTAATCTGACTTGGTTTGGGTTATGTGGGACTAGCATCAGTGGTACGAGACTTATGGATATTTCACTACTTGGTCAAGTAAGACATTTAGTGATAAGAAGGCAATCTTATAGGGACCAAATTTAAGAATCAAGAGAAGACTTATGGTTATTAATGGTAATCAATCAAGTGTTTCATTTTGGCACTTTTCATTCATCTTTGGCAAGATTTTATGCTTTGGTGTTATCCCTCTCTTGGAATTATATTTAAAGAATCATTTTAAAGTGACTAAATGGTTTTACCCTAAATGGAGGTTGGGTGGACCAAGCCCCCTTTATGTGTGTAAACTCCTATTTTGATGATTGGTGTCAGGATCCCTTTAGGAACTTAGGTAGCCCAATTGATCATTGAACCATATTTCTATCCTTGGCTAGAAGTGGGGGTTTGTGAAACCCCCCTAGTTAGTTTTTTATGGGTTGTGGTTTATATCCAAAACCCCCTATAATAAGCTCTAATTTAATTCATATGACTTCAAAGATAATAATAGTTTCTATGTCCCTTATGGGACCTCAATAGGTTTTAATTTATTTACTTTTACTTTATTCATTGGTTGGTTTGTGCAGAGTTTGTGGGTTTATTTTATTGGTCCTTTTCTTTATCGGTATGTTAGTTCTTTGTTCTATCTTTAGACTATTGGGAGGAGACTAGGACCTTCTATTATTTTTGGCGATAATTTCCATGCCAAAAATTAAATGTGGGTTTATCATTAATCCAAAAAAATTCTTTTAAAAATTTAGACCCTACACTAAGGCTATTTTATATTTTTAGGATATATAGCCTAAGGTTTTCCCCATTTTGGATTTCTATGAATGTATACTAAGTCACATATTCTATCACTTGGAAACTAGTAATTTTTTAAATTTCATTATTCAATCACACTTATGCTATTAAAACTAAGAAAAACTTCCCTATTCCTTCCAAATTTTATTATACTCACTTGAATCATCCCTTATCAAAGTCACAATCCTATTTTATCTAAGTCAAGAAAATAATTATCAAGTATTTAATCCATCTCTAGATGTGCACAAGTCGAAAAGGAGTACTATCTCATTAAGAAACCTAAGTGGGAGAACTACATTGTATTGATTTCTTCATTAGAGCACATTAAATACATAGGCATTGTTTAATCATCATAATGTTGATTTGGGTTAAGCTAAACCATTAGACTCCCCCCTATATTTTATAGGTTTTTAACTATCAAAACTCATAGTGGTGTTCAACCTTGAAGATTTAATTCAAAATTAATCCATGAAAAACCAAATGTATAAGTGACACATACATTCATATTCCAAGTAATTGTAGGTGATTGTACTATTATTTTCTATTTAATTATGTATGTCAAAATTGATCGATAGAGGTCAAAATCAATAGTAGATCCTATTTTTTTCAAATTGACTTTGACTTAGAATAGTTAAAATTAATATTTCATATTCATTTGCATAATCAATTTTATTTAATCATTTCCTTCCATTTTTGATCACATATAGACAACCTAATAAGTAAAAATTGGATAAGTTTTGTTCTCCTCTTTACAATTTCCATAGTTAGTTTTCTTCACTTGTTTGTGCTTTGTCCGTTTCAGTAATTTAATTTTTAGTTATTATTTATAAGTCATCTACATCATTTTATACCCTTAAATTCATTTTATAGTAATTAGAGTTAAAAAAAACTAATTAATTTCGTATTTTTATAAAACATATTGGTGAACCCAAACCTTTGTTTTCAAGACTTCACTTTCTAATTTCCTATTAGGTTTTCCCCTCTTAGGGTTTTTATTTGGTTCCTTTATTTTTGGATAAAAATGGATATATTTTAAAAACTCTTATATTTTTTTCTTAGTTGTACTAAGGCAATAAAAACATATTTTTTTCAATCAAAATACTACATGTATTGTATGTAAATTATAATCTACTATTTATACTAAATTTAGCCTAGGAGATGAATGGTGTACCTATTTTCAAATTAATTTTTTCATTTAATTTCTCTATTATTTTTACTAACAATATATCTTATATTTATAAATTACTTAATCTATCTCTTGGAGTGGTCATTTATTTATTGCATATGTGATATAATGGTTATATGGTTTATTCTTGGTGAATAAATTATAATTTAAATACTAATTTTTATAATTTTAAAGTGCCAACTATAAATATTAATTATCTTTCATAATCATGTACTAATTTGGAGAAATTTAATATAAAATAAAATTAAGGTTAGAATCAATCATAATACATCTTCTATGTTAATGAAAACACAAGTGACTCACCCTATAGTGCAAAAATGAAGGTTAGTAGCATATCCCTCCTACACCCCTTCCACCTCACACACATCCTCTTGATGATGTTTTTATTAAAATTCAATCAAAACTATATAATTATTATTCTTGTGAGTGCATTCAAGATGAAATAATCACTATGAGAGAATTTATGGAAGAAATGCAAAAGTAAAATCAATATTTAAATTCGAGGATCACATCACTTAAAAATAATATCACATACAAAAAAAAACTAGAGCATGCTAGTTTTAACCATATATTTACAACTCATTCTAAATATTTTGTTCATAAAAATACCTTATATTAATATTGGAAGACAAAACATTATATATCTATAAAGATTTATTCTAAAAGTGGACAAAATACTACTAAGAGTTCATGTGATATTTTAATATAGATGCTTGTAAATAAGTTGATCACATTACCTCTTATGCATAATTTATGGAGATCAAAACATTTTTTTGCATTTCATAAAATGTATTGACATCATACTATATATTATATTTTATGATTATACATAGCCTACGTCTCATAATCACCTAATTCTTGTACACTTGGAAAATTTAGACCTTGGTTATTCCTCTCACTTCTTTATCTTTCTTGATTCTACAAATCTTGCATCTACTCTATATTTTTCCCATTCCCCTACATATCTTAGTCTAACCAATCTTTTTTTGATGACCTAGGTCTTCTATCTTGCCCATAATTCTTAAAATATATTTATCTTCCATCTTTGTAATCTTTGAGTTTATACCTGCTCTCCTGTTTCCTACACACTAATCTTAAGGGTATACAATATCATCAAAATTACTTTCATGTCCCAAAAAAAGTGTACAATACCCTAAATTCATCAAATTTAAAAATGAAATGTGTCATAATGGTCAGCCTAAGTGTTTTAATGTGACTTATCACTCCAAAGGGATTGATATACATATAAGAACAATGCTCATTCATTCATCACCTAGAAAAAATTACAAAAACACCTAGTAAAAGACCAAAGATCATTCAAGGAGAATTAAATTTAAAAAACATTACCTATTTATTCATATTTACGTACTAGTCATAGATATTTTACATCTACAAGTTTGAAGTACTAAAAGATTAACCCAAAAGTCTAATTTGCCAAGTTAAAAGCTTGATCATTATTCTACTTGCTTTGCACATATTGTATGATTCACACACAATCCAAAATTTAAGGGATAACTACATGACTCTGAGGCCATCTTATAGATTATTGTTTATTTAGTCATCACCCATTGATATTGGGGTCTTTGGGAAAACTTGACACCATATGCCCACTAACCCATTTTTCCCAAGGTCACTATAAAGATGGAAATTATCATTTTTTGCATTTCATAAGGAGTGACTATCCATGACCTAGATTTTATTTCCATATAATGAAAGAAAATCAAAACCCATAAGCTTCCAAATGGTTGCATCTTATTGCGGTAGGTATTCCATATAGGACACTAGCATCAAACCTAGATAATGGCATATATGTAACTATCCTAGGATGACATTAATATCAAGAGTGTTAAAAGCATAAAATATACAATATGATTATTATTAGAGAATATACTTTCATCTTCTTTCTACATATTCTAAATCTAGAACTACATTAACATCAAAACAAGATAAGTACTTCATTTCTTTATCTAGCATAGTTAAATTTTCCACATTTAGACTATCTCAACATAATAAATTTAGTGTATGCTTATATGAGTTTAGCATCAAATTAGTTTGTTATAGACTGATTATCCCCTTGTGCCATTTCATTTATATATACCCCTTTAACATATATAAAACCCCAATCTAGATCATTTTAGGGTTAAACATATGGTGAGCCCAATCTTTAAACATCAAACCCAAAGACAAATTAGGGTTTTTTATTTCTATACTTAGTCGTAAATTTTAAATTTTTCATTTGTGAAGAAATGAAAAATGTTAGTGCAAAATTTTTATTCTAAATGGAAGATAAAGAGGCAATGATTCCTCATCTTAATAATAACAAGGGCTTAATGGATGCTTTTTTTATGTCACAAGAGATGAAATAAGTAAAGAAGATAAAACTAAAGTTGCCTCACCTAATAATGGTGATTCCTTAGAAGGTATTATAACTTATCCCACAATTATAAATCTACATAAATATAGTGTGAGCATGGATTATGTTTTTAAACCTTTTTTCCCTAAAAATAATAATGATGCATCTATTATGGAATTACCAATTATTTCAACACAAATATTGGTTTCAATGCCTATTACTACTTAAAACATTTTTTCATCCTCTTTAGTGACTAATCAAATTTTTAATCTAAATCCCACTAGGCCTAAAATTTAATCCTTAAAGTTATAAAAAAATTTGGAAGACAAGATTTTAAACATTGAATAAAAAGCTTTAAAATCCCCTCATGTTATAGATTCATAAGATGTGTTGCATAACCATATTACACTTGAATCTCTTTTCACCCTTTGCTAACTATATTTGTTGTACCTAAGTTCACATTTTATGATGGAATGGGTGATCCTAAACAACATATTTAATCATTTTATGTGGCATGCCTTGATTATGCTTCTAAAAAAAAATTGACCAAATTATTTCCATGAAGCTTCAAGTACTATGTTTTCATGTGGTTCTATGATTTACTTCTGCAATATGTAATAGAATTCAAACCTCTTGCTGATAATATCTTAGTAAAATTTTCCATTAACATTTCCAAAAAGGTTTCCTATGCATAAAGCTTCAAAACCAAACAAGCAACAAATGAACCTATCAATGAATATGTCTATAGATATAAGATAATGCTAGCCAAAATGACCAATCTTATGTAAAATAAAGAGTTAAAAGATATATTAAAGAAAAGTTTACTTTCTCCTTTATATGAGTTCATTATTTTTAAGAAGTTTAAATATTTTTATGACTTATGCCATGTTGTATAGGACCTTGAAATTATGCTTATGTCATTGAATAAACTCAAGTATGTAACAAACACGCCAACTGCATCTACATCTAGTATTGAGTTCACAATTAAACCAAGTTATAATGTAAAAGATCCTAAGCATAAAAAGTAAACAACCACCATAGTTAACATATTTTCATAGCAACCTAATTTTTTTTTCTTATTTAATATACTAGGGAGATAATTGACATGTTTACATGAGTTTCCAACTTTATTACTCCTATAGTTACTCTAGTACCAACTTATATCTCTCCCTCATCCTATTAAAGTTGATATGAGTTAACCTCTACCCAAAATATATGATCTAAATGTTATTTATTATTGTCGTCAAGGATTGAGACATTATTTGGGTAGATGCTTTACCTTTAAACACAAGATCTAAGATCATATCGATGACCACAAGTTTACGTTTGAGGATCCTCTAGAGAAATTAGGTTCACAACTTGGTGATCACCACATATAAAAGATATTTAATAATCCTTTGAATGACCATTCTAAGAAGGAACCAAAGTTAAAATTTCAGGTAATTCACATCCTTATCCATCACATTATGGGAACCCACTATATGGGATTATTGGTATTTACACATGACATATACCTCCTATGATTAAGAAACTTTTTATTTCCTTTGATGATTGTGAAACTAAGGATGATGATTCTAATCTTAATTATTTAGTCATTTGAATATACTTTGACAAACACCCCATATATATTTTAATGATAGATAATGGTGTAAGTGAAAATGTTTACACCATGACATTACTTATGCACTTGGGTTATACTCATCATTATTTACACCCCTCTACCAAAGTAGTTCAAGCATTTGATATTAAATCCTATGAGGTTCTTAGTGAGATTACCCTACCTTTATAGGTTGGTCTTGCACATGTGATTAATGCATTCTCATTTATCCCTTCCTAGGCATCTTTGATATTTTATTAAGAAGACCATGGATACACACTCTTTGAGCAGTACCTTTTATAGTGCATAGATGTGAAATAAATTCATGCCAATTTGGAAATTACACTTTATAGAATTATATATGAACATCTTATTATCAAAAATAAACTTAAACTTAGGCAACTAGTTATCAATCCTAATAAGGTTAATTCACCATAAATGGGTAAGCAATAGACAATCCCCTTTACTAGGCACCCAATACTTGAGAGACCATTACACCATAGACATATAGTGGATTCCACATAATCCCAATCCTATATTACATATCATGGTCATATATCTAAATCACTAAAAATGTACATCCTACTGCTATACCAAAGAACCAAACAAGCACTCAATCATGAGTTTCAAGAACCCCTACTCTTGTCACTCTTATTATTGTTTCATGACCACATAGTCTTATTCTACATATGTAGATCACCATTTATACCAAAGTAATAGATATTATACCTATACATATTAATCAGTAGCATAAATGGGTTATTACACCTAATTCATAGTGGGGATATATCTATGACCATCCATTGTATGGAATCATAGGATTATCCCTCCTCTTCAAAAATTCCAAAAATACCAAAAACACTAAAAATATCCAAAATTCCAAAAATATTTCTAGCTCTTACATAATTTATTGGTTCCTTAGCATCAAAGTGTTAGTTACATGTAGATGGGTAACATTTTTAGTTATTCCTACATACATATATATGTCACACTCCTACTTGAATGTGATATAGGTATAGATAAACACATGATACATTCCCATTTTAGATGTTGGGTCTTCGTTATACTCATGACATATGGACATGAGGGGAATCCAATTCTTTTATCTTGATACACATAGGATATATGATCTACATATCACTCTACATTATCGTGTTTGAGCTCACATATGTACTTACACATTCCTATTAACCATAATTACATATATTATAGGGTACTTGATATGATATATACTTGACACATTTTTCCTAACACATTATTTCTATTGGCTACTATGACATGTTTATAATGGTTGCTTATGCTTTATTTTATATACTTCCTTGAGTGTCTTGATTTACTACTATATTCCTTGTTTGAGTAATTGAATATTCTCATTTACTTGTGACCCCCATTTATCTATATGATTTTAATGAAATTTACATATGTCATTTTTTATTCTATGGACATTTTAATATTTCATTCTTAATTTTATGTAAATTTGAATAATTCATGTCCCTTTGAGTGTGTGTCATTTAAACATTCCCCATGTTTACAATCTCCATGAACCATTTCCTTTTGACTTATTTTTACTACTCTTGTATGTGTTCTATTTTTCTTGTTGAGATTGTACTATTATTGTCTATACATTTCCATTATATTTGTCATAATTATCAGGCCTACATATGATCAAATTAGTTTTATGGCCTTTAATAATACATTTACCTAGTCATGTTCACTTATATATGGTACATGGTTATGTTCACAATTTATATAGTTTCTTATCCTTTTGAGGTGAGGTAAATACAAGTTATTATTTTACTTCACTTCAAAGAGAGAAATAATATTGGGTGCATGTCATATAGGCATGTTTTCCACACTTGGCACAATAATTAGATTAAGTGGGGGCATGATTTGTAAGTATGTTCTCCATCCTCATTCAATATGTGATACTTATATCAGTTTTTAGATTCAGTAGAGGCATGTCATATGGGCATGGACTCCACACATTCACAATTCCTATATTCATTGGGAGCATGATTTGGAAGCATGTTCTTCACACCTATTCAATATTAAACATCTCCATATTAAATTGGGGGCACATTTTGGAAACACATCCTTCACATTGGTACTTATATAAATTTTAGATTTCCATGTATATGGTGGAGGCATGCTTTGGAATCATGTTATCCACACTTACATAGTTATCCGAATTATCTAAATCACATAGTTATATAATTTAGATTCATATTTATGATATAATTCTATACATTGGTACTATTGTTATACATAATTTATGCATGAGTCACATCTAAGGTGCATAATATATGAAACATGTGCCTAATATTGTAAAATCCAAGTCAGTTTTAGATTTTAAAACTCTTTTATGGATCGTTACCATATCATAAACTTTTTCATAATGATATCCAATAGAAATTTATAGACATTTATTGATACATTATAATGTAGTATATGGTTCACTTATGGTATGGTTGAGGTGATCAAATCACTCAATATTTCAAAGTTTTAATTTTGGACTTGATCATCTAGTGTCACTAGGTTATAAGTATCATTGGGTTTCATGATTGAGGTAATTTTAAATTCCAGGTGGTAACTCACTTTTGATCCAAAGTTAGGGGCATGTGGCTTCCAACATCATTCTCTCACTATCTCTTTGGATAGTGAAATTTAAAGATTTATCTATACTTTTCCTAATCTTAATATTAGATCCTCATAATGATATATCTTTTTCAAAACAAATTGTTAATAGGAAAGATGGTTACATCGACACATAGGTGTATTCATAAACCTTGTTCTTTAAATTTAAATTTATTTCAAGTACTTTTAACTCAAATTATATTCAGTTATTTTATATTATAACATGTTCTTGGTTGTAGGTTAGTCACTAGTAATATCACTCAAGTTTTCCACATGCAAAGACCAGGTTTGCATACACATCTACATATGCATTCCTTGCCTTCAAACTAGCAATTTCATTACTACATTAAATGGTGAAAAATGTAGATCATATTTTATGATTATATAACACCTCAGTCTTGTACACTTAGAAAAGTCAGACCTTAGTATTTCCTCTTAGTTATTTATCTTTCCCACTTTTTCAAGTCTTGCATTTGCTCTTTCCTTATACTGCTTGGCTTATATCTCTTCATTTCAATAGTATTATGTTGATGACATAGGTCTTCTATCTTGCCCAATATTTTTAAAATTTACTTATCTTCCATCCCTATAAGTTTTGAATCTATACCACTCACATGCTTCTTGGATAATAATGTTTGGGGTAGATAGTAGCATCAACATTATTGTCCTATCATGATAGAAGTGTCTAGTTCCCTAAATTCATCTAATTTTCAAATGAGGTATATCTTACTATTTATCCTAAGTGTTTTAATGTGAGTTATTGCTCCAAATGGATTGAAATAAATCAAATATCAACCCTAGTTAATTCCTCTCCTAGAGAAACCTATGAAACACCTAACAAAAGAAAAAATAGCTTTCAAAGGGTATTTAATTGAAAATTTTCTACCCTAGTTATTCATATTTACATACCAGTCATAGGTATTACACATCTACAAGTCTTAAGTACTAAAGGATCAGTCCAAGAGCTTGATTTTACAAATTATAAGCTAGGTCACTATTGTACTTGCTTATACATATTATATGATTCACGCATAATCTAACATGTAAAGGAGAAATACATGAGTCTAAGGCCCTCCTCTAGAGTATTGTATATGTAAAGAGTGCCCACTAATAGTAGGGTCTTTGGGGTATCTCATTACCATATTCACACTAACTAAATTTTCTCTAGGGTCACAATAAAGATAGAAAACTAGGTTTTTTCCATTTCATAAGGAGTGACTATCCATGACTAAGATATAAATGTACTATAGTGAAGGTGAAGTAAAACCTAGATGCATTTATGTGGCCACATATTATTTTAGTAGGTATTTCATATAGGGCACTAGCATTGAACCAAGATAGTAACATTGACACAACCATCCCAGGCTAACGTTACTATCTAGAGCACCAAAAACATAAAATCCATAATTTATTGATTATTCCATAATCTCCTTCCAGACTGATTTCCACCTATTCCATATCCAAAATTACATTGAAATTATAATAAGCTAAGTAATTCATTTAATTTTCATTTATATATCTATCATAGTTGTACTTTCCATATTTATACTATCTCAACATAATAAATTAAATGTATGTTTATATCTGAGTTTAGCATCTAATTAGCCTATTATAGAACTGATTATTACCCTTATGCCATTTCATTTTTATATACCCATTAAATATTATATAACCCCAATAGAGATCATTTTAGGGTTAAACACATACAAATAGTTATTTGGTTTTTAAGATTAAGATACATAGGATCATTGATAATGGTGTTCTTATAATAGATAACTCAATCAAGCAACCTACTCACACTATGATTACACATCCTAAGGAAAAATTGAAAAAAAAATAAAAGAGAAATTTAGAACAATAAATATTACACAACTTACATCAAGAGAAGTTATTAAAATATTAATTACAAAAAGACAAGTTTCAAAAATAAAATCAAGATAAAAAAGAAGGCATTCTTAAAAGAGTAATTATCCTGAAATAAGTTCAAAATCAATATGTTATTAAATATAAAAATTTCAAAAATGTGATTTTTAAGGATTGAAACATCATATTAATTAATGAATAAAGTAACAAGATAAGGCAAAAGCTATAATTATATTTCCAAGCCAAGAATTTAAAGAAGAAACCATGTCTATTCCTAATACTCAGGTAGTGATACTTCATTCTTATCTAGTTCAAAATGAGATACATGATCTTCTAAATGTTGAAAATATCCAAGATATATATAGAAAAAATGGGAAAACATCAAACCATGGCTTCTTTGGAATGGCTCAAAGTTCTGAGATGGGTTGTCTATTAACTCACACTCATTATAATGGTCACCTATTATCAATTTCAATGAAGTTCCTTTGGCTAAGGTTCCCTGGATCAATGCTCTCAATTTATTTCATAGAGACATTCATACTATCTAAGACATATTTTTTAAGTAGTCTCACTCTTGGCTATCTTGGGAGGAGGTGGAAACTAAATTCTACTTAGCTAATGTTGATAGAGAATCTTATGAATAAATATTTAACGTTGTTCCACCTACAATGCTTCACAAAATCTTTGTTAAATCAACTCATCCTAAATGGAAGGACTATAAGTGGTATGTTGAAATTCAATTTCATAATGACACCCCCTATCTTGGCTATGGTTGGATTACTCTCCACATACCTATGGCGGATAATATTAACTCTCTCTAGGGTCTGCATTCTTTATTTTCCACTTGGTGCTTCCATTTTCATACTATCTAAGAGGCTTAATTGGAGCCTAAGTTAAATCACTTCACTTGGTGTGTTTGGTATCAAAGCCTACCTATAAGTAGATGGCTTATGAATTTAATAATTTCCCTTCCCATATTAGCTTTCTTTGTCCATCTAGAAATGTTCCATCAACATTTTTAGCACTGTTCTAAATCTCAAAGAGTCTGGACATGGATTCATTACCTTTTCAAGCCTTTTCCATCCTAAGATTTTTAAATGAAAACATATCATTTTTGGAGATAAGCACACCTTACCTTTTTAATACACCCAAGTCTAGTATACTTTCAGAGTGAATATTCTATTTTGGTTATGGAAAAAAATAAATAATGTAGTGTTTATCAATGTTCCTTCAAATTGTAATTTTTCTACTCTCAACAAATTTTGTATTATTTATAATTTAATTTTGCATATTCAAGTTTAGGAAAATAAATTTTCCATATATCTTGGCCATCTTGAGGACCTTATCACTCATTGGGGAGATGTTCCTTGTGTTATGGTGCCACTTCCTCCTCCACCTAGGGATGAAAATTTTGATGGAAGAATTTCTATTCTTCCTCAAGGTGGGCACAAATGTATCTCATATTGGTTTTTCTCTCATATTGGAAATACATATCATTACATGTCCCCTCTTGGATAACAAAAATGGTGTCAACCCCTACCTCCTTCCTATTGGCATGAGAGACCTTGTGTGGTGGTATAAGCTTAGTACTGTAGTGTGTTAAGCAGGTTGAGGCTAGGGAATAGAAGGTTGGAAGTTTTGTAGCATGGAATGAAATTTTATGACATATTTTTGATGTGGTGATAATATTTGAAGGCTTTTCAAGGTGGTTTCTTGGTCAGGGTATGGTCTATAGATTTAGACCTAAGACACATAAAGACCTAGTGAGGTCCAAATGGAGGGTCAAGTTGAGTTGTCAAGATGCTAAAGCACATGTGAAAATGGATTGAGATTTATCATGGTGGTTCAAAATTTTTTACCATGTTTTAGGTTTTGAGGTAGAATACAAAGAAAGAAACAACATTGGAAGGCCTCCTATGCATGCAAAATGAAGAGATGAGAGCTCGAGAATAAATTTATTGATTATTGTTGGTATGTGTAAACTTTAAATAGTGACTTGAGACTTTTATGATAGATGTAAAATGGATATAATAAGTATTTACAATAATTTTTTAGTGGTTTTAGGTATAAATCTTTATAAACATTCGTTAAGAATGTAAACTAGTCAAACCCTCATATAAACCCTTATAATGACCTGATTGGAGAAAACTTGTTAGATAGGGCCCATAATGGATGTTTTAATAAATTTTTATGACTTTATCATGTATATTAATTCTACAATAATCTGCAGGTTGTTTTGGTTTGTCAGGGTAGTGAGTAGAAGATACAAAAAAGTGCTTATTTTTAAAGAATTTGATGCTTCAAGAAGAGTTGACTAGGTCAACACATGAAAACTGATGGAGCTTGAAGGACAAGAATCATTATTGAGATCCATGGAGTTTTTTTTAAAGTAATTATTCACTATGTCAATAGTTTTGGTCAATCAAGTTGACTTATCACTAATCTACCAAATAGTGGAAATAGTGAGAAAAAGCCATTCAGAATGAATAAATGTTTAGAGAAGAGTTCCAAGTGAGTAGGGATGAATCCATTAGTTTGGGTTATTTTTTTAATACATATTCATAATATTCACTTTTTTGGTAAGTTTTATTCATGCTTATGCATAAGCTATAAGGTGCTCACAAAGTGACTTGTCTATGTAAGCCAAGACAGAGGAACCCAGGACAGTAAGAATGATCTATAGGAACAAAGTTGTCATTGAAGCATATGACTTTTATATTGAGGGATTATATAATAAATATGTATTACCTTGTACATGAATTATAATATCTTGTAGGTGTTTCCTCAAGAGTGAAAATTCATGTTCATCATTACTGTGTTTTGAGCCAGATTGACTACTTTAGGTGTGATAGGGAAAGAAATGTCTTTAGCTCTCATTACAAGAGGTCATGCATCTAATAAATATATTGATGTTTTTTGAGATATAATTATTATATTAAATATTATTTTAATATGTATAAATAGTTTTAGGTGTTGATATAAGGAATCCAAAAGGGCTTGTCTACTTGTATATGCATAGTGTAAGAGTGGTCTGAGGAATTGGTCTATTAGACCAATGAATTATGCTATAAAAAGAGAAATATCTATTGGATATTGATATATAATACTCATAATATATATACATGTGAATAATATATCTTAGAAGCACTCTTAAAAGTGTTATACATGAACTTGTTCATGATTATACTTTTAGAGGCTGTAAGTAGTTTGAGTGGTCCTGTTACAAAGGTAATTTTGAGGACTTAGAGCTTGATTAAAGATATAAAATGGACATGATGATGTATATAAGGTAATTTATGATGTATTCATGTATTTTTTTGACTTTTTTGTTGATAAAATCAATTTTATTCCATAGTTATAGAAAATAGACTTTTCTGTGTGTAAAGGCTTATTAGCAAGGAGACCTAATAGTTAGATTCAAGTGGTGAGTTGGAGTTATAGGTGGCATGGACATATTTGGGAGATATAAATATTATATTTGAGGTATTTTTTATGTTTTTAATTTTTTGGTAAATTATGAAGGTTTTCCAATACATCCAAGTTATAACATGTGCATGGATAAACCTAATTGCTTTAGGTCTCATTAAGGCCTAATGGAAGTTTTGGGTCTTAAGTCAAATGGATGACCTATGGATTAGTTGTCTCACTAATGTAAAATTTTTATGGACATATTACAAGTTTAAAACAATTATCATAAGTATATTGTGTGACCAAGATGGGTTATATGAAGAATGAGGTATAAAGGTAAGGCTTAATAGGCCTATATGGACTAGTTGAGAAAGTGTGGACTTAAGTGAAGGAAATTGATAAATCAAGTAGTAGAGGTAGGTAATTAAGGAAAATTAAAGGGTGATTATAGTTATTAATTTTTATCTAATCAATTTAATTTAGGTGGATATGCATGTCATTGGACCTAATAATCCTAGAAGAGGCATATTGAGCTAAGTAGCCTAAGTGGTTTGTATGAGGTAGAGAGGTCAGTTCGTAGGTGTTATAGTAAGAGAAGTCAATCCTAAAGTGTGTCAAACATCAAATAAGAGATGGAGATAAAATTTTATGTGATTAATCTGGTTCTTGATCATCTAGGGGGTTGTATCCTCCTTACTAGTTGGTTCTAGCTAAAGGTCAAGTGGGTGCTTGACTAAATAAGTGGTGGGTGCTCCTTATTTAGTTGGTGTTGGTCTAAATTGAAGAAATACATTTATAAGATAGTATTAAAAAGATTATTTCAGTGCATTTTATCTCCAAAGAGGTTTTTTCACATAATGTCTTGTGTTATCTTGAGATGTACTTGTGTGATTGTTTTCTTATGCATTGATCTCTTTTGGATGCTTCATGAAATGGTGTTTGGAATTGAATATGTATTATTTTGAAACCAATTCACTACCTCCCTTACATTATCTACTTCCAACACTTCCCATATTGGTTAGTATGGTTGAGGTGCTCCTCTTCTTGTGAATTAAGATGCTTAGGGATTCCACTTGTAGGTAGGACAAACATGATGGACAAGTTCCCTAGACTGTCTCTGGAAATTCCTCCCACTCAACTACAAGAAGATGATAAGGATACTACTCAAGCTTCTAGTTGGGAGCCAATTACAAGTGATAATGAATTAACTAGCTTAGGTTTGGGTCTATATTATATGGATCCTCTAATTTCCATCCTTGTTTTGGCATCTTAATTTTTTCTTTTATGATGTTATGATGACTCATTCCTAGGTGGGGCCTAGTGTTGTTTTTTGTTTATGATGTTTCCTATTTATAGGCTTGGCCTATTCTAAATTTGAGGCATGTTTCCATATCATCTTTTCTTTTGAAATATCTATATATTATATATTTTATTAATATATAGATATATTTCATTAAAAAAATTCCAATAAAGTAATTGTAATATATAGTGAAATTAGTTTTTCATATACAAATTCAAAATATGATTAGAGTGGCATATCACAATTTCAAGTCCAAGAGAATGATTTTTTTATTTTGATTATGATAATCCCAAGTATTGGTACCATAGTGATGAATATAAAATCAATAAAATTAATGATTTTTCAAGTAATGATATAGTGAAGGGTTTAATAGATATTGGACATGAGTGGAGTTATATCTCTACTTAATCATAAAAAGAATTCATTCCATTATTTTATATATTATCTACATATCAACATCCAACCTCAATTAGTTTCTTACATAGAATTATTTTTCTCATAAGGATCCATATTATGCATATTTATTAGTTTCAAAAGTGATTCCCTAGATTAGTTCACCACACATAACCTATTGCACCTAGCTTGTTGATTTCTTGTGTCTTATTTTATTCTAAATTTTATACATATTTCTTGATTTTATCAACCTTATATCCCTTGTCTATTTGTGTCTTTTTAGCTTATTGGTTTGTTTTCTTACTTTATAGATTTGAAAATTCCAAAATAGTGATTGATATTTACACCCATTTATGTTTAGCATGTTATTTTCATAGTTTTAATAGAGAATACTATATTGTTCATCACATATAATATTAACCAAAAAATTCAAGATTGACTATTATTACTATTTTAAACTAGTCTATATTGACATGTAGTTTTTTACACATTCAAATAAAAAACTATTTTAGATAAGTCTTAATACATCAATGTTTAAATACTATACTCGATTTTAGTTAACAAAACACTATTATTGATGAAAAATCTTTCTTTTGTGTATGATATTTCTCATAAATTTTATATATTTCTCATACATGTTACGTATTTTCATAAGTGTACATATAATGAGATGAGGATGTACAATCATTCATTCACATCCTTATTTTAACTCCCACATTCCTTTCATCTATAATTCACATATACAGTGACACATGTTGAAGAAGTTTATATTCCTTCCATTTATTCCACTTTATAGCCCAATTTTATCTCCTATTCCTTATTATTCTTGTTTCAAAATTCATAAAGAACCATTTTTTTAAATATTTAAAAAAAAAAAAAAAAAAAAATCTAAATATTCAAAATTAGGACTTGAGCATGATTAGACATCTAGTTTTACATCATTTTCATGTGTTATTTATTTCATGATTAGTATATGGAAAATATTTTTATATCTCACATGCATTTCACTAATATTTATGAGTGTTATGGATGACATAAAAATTTTACATAGATTTAAATATTGGACTTTCCTCTACTTAGTGACCAAGCCATGCTATGGTCATCTTATCCAAAGGTTACAATATTTTATAGGTGTTATAATTATTTAAATCATAGACCATGTTAAGCTATATAATCTTTATAAATGTCTTTCTAACATCTCTATCTTACATTTTGTACATGGATATGTTATTTTATAGAATATGATCATATTACATATACATGGTGTAGACTATATTTCAATTTCTATGCTCCATTGATGATATTACTTATACATATTAAATTAGAAATTCTATGTTATATTATGTATGGCCGTTGGCCCTTGTGTGTGATCATTATATATTAATTTCCATTGATTTAATGGAATTTGGCCATATTGTGTGTAGTTCCTTGCCTTCTTTGAGTGTACAAAATTTGTATGTCCTTTGTGTGTTATCCCTTGACCCTTTGAGTGACATTGTTCTTATTATTATTTTGTGCTTATTGAACTTGAGTTTTATGAGTGTTCATCTATTATAACTACTATTTTGAGAATAATTGATACATTTATCTCGATTCAAAATGTTAGGACTTTCTTTGTATGTTTCATACATGTTTTGAATGATACACATCTTACTATGATGACATAACTTTTCATATATGCTATGATATTAAATTATTATATATTTATTTGAATGATAAAATTATCTTTTATTTTGTAATGATTAACTTTCAATTAATATCCCTCACCTCAAAAGGGGGCATTTTAGTGGGATTTTTATATAAAGATAATCCACTATAAATTTAAAAAAATATTTTTTTAGTACAAATATAATTTCATAAAATTTAGAATGGTTAAAATTTAAATTATTTATACATATTATATGTCATATGCCATGCATATACATTCACATTATAGGAAAAAACTACATATTCATATATATTTTGGGTCCATATGCATGGGAAGATGTTTACAATATTCAAACAAAAATTACCAAGCTTACATCTACACATAGTTATAGATTTTACATTTACCACATGAGGTCATGAAATAGATTTATGCACACTATACTATTTTTTATATTAAAGAGGCATGATATTAGTTCACTCACACATTTTTTTATAAGTCATGATAAGGGAAAGGATACCCTCCCCTTATTATATTAGCTTTTATAATTCAAAAGTCTATTATAAGAATCATAAGAACTAGGGAACAAAGTGAAAATTTAAAATACACACACACACACACCATCTATAGTGGTTGATTTATTTAAAGTTCACAATGCATATATGAGATTTATTGCCCTCTAACATTATAGCTTGTGAGTCCTTACATATTCCAACCAATTTATATCCTAGGGTTATAAATACCAATATTACAAATTGGGTTTTATGCATCCATCAATGCATTATATTTTATATACATGTTCACTTTAAATTGGGGCTTGATCTCCCTTGATTCTTCATGGTTCAACAAAAGGAACCAATCCCTCCAATTTCTTCATGAAAAGAACTAATTATCCATTTTTTCAAGGAAACATCATCATTTACTAAGAAAACATGTTAGTTATCTCATTATAGTTTATATGGGTTAGAGTTTTTAGGCAAGTATAAAATATTATAATATAATTTTTGAAAACAAATCATGTAAAAAGAGTGTGAGGGATATTTGCGATTAAGAGAATAAAGGGATTCATAGGAGAGATATGAGGGATTATGATAAAGTTTTATTCATTATATTAAGGATGTAATTAACCTAAATAGATTTATTTCCTATCATATGCAATTACCCCAACTGATATATATTTATTTTGTGTTCAACTAGTTAATTATTTTCATTATCTATGAAAAGTTACAAAAGTGCCATCATTTTCACACATACATGTGTAATCCTTCCTTTTTTTTAAAAATATTTTCTAGTTACTACGCCTTTAGATATAGTATAAAAATCAAAATAATAAATTATGTATCTAATCAAGCCTAAAATCAAAATATAGGTAATAACCTGAAATACATAAGTTAACAATTTACTTGGGTCATCCTCATGTTAATTTGCATCAAATTCATAATCGTTAGACTCATCCTCATCCACATCAAAGTACTTATCTAGCTCAATATAATTTGGACCCTCATCATCTCCACCTACCCTGTTGCTACTATTACACATGATTCTACTAAGTAGGGTCCTACTGTGTTGGTGGTGGCAAGGAATCCACCTACTATTATCCCACTTATATAAATATCATCTAATCAACCTGAGTGATGTGAATATATATTACAAGTGGGTGTCATGTCATATTCTCTAATCTCCCTCCTCATGCCTATTTCACATCACTATAAACCACTACTATATGGGAGAATTTACTACATAAGGCATTCCAATCTATTAAGTCACCCTATAGATTAAGTGTACCTTAACCTATATTAGTTTGTCTCATACTTAGGTGGCCAAAATAACTTCCATGATATAGATAGCTAGGCAATCCCATTATCCAACCATGCTCTAGTATGGAAAGTTTATCAAGTCTATGACTTCTAAAGTCCTAACAATCTGGGGTAAAGCTCTAAATGGTGCCATATCTATCCATTTTGAGATGTTGATGGGCCCTAAATCCTAAATGTTGGGATAAATAATGGAAGCACACAATTGATTACCAAGCAACTTAACATGCAGAAATTAACCAGAATACACAAGTAACTAGAATTCAAAAATAACACATGATATGAGAGACAATACATAACTTGTATTAAAACTCTTTCAAAAGGAAATACAACAAAGAAGGCTACCACAGTTCTTCTTCCTTACACACCTCTAGGGCTTCCACACCTTTAGGGCATAAACAGTAAATCTTCCCTCAAAGCTCTCTCCCTTAGATCCCAACACCCAACTCAAACACAGAGTTAGTGTTCACCTCCAACCAACCAGTATCCACTACTACCAGTCCACCTATGCTCCATGCACTCCACAAGTGCTCCACGCACTCCAAAAGTACACACTATACTTCCAAGTAGATCCCACCTGATTTTGCTCCCTGTTGTGTTACTGTCCTCTTTGATCTTGCACACCTGTAAATCAATCTGGTTCTACACACCTGTGAACCTTGACCTTGCACACACATACACCTGTAGATCAATGATCTTACTTACCATGTAGATCTCCTATAGAAGCCATGCTCACCTGATGACCAAGATCATACATACATGAAGAACCCTACTAATTCTCCAATCCAGCACCCACACTTGGTATTGTGGCACTAAGAGGAACACACCATTGCTCTCTTCTCTCTGAAGGGGATTATATTATTGCTCTCTTACTCTCTAGCAAAAGTTTACAATACAACCAATGAGTCTTTTAAATAGATCTCATGCAAACAATAATTAGACACCTAATTACAATAATTAGATCTGTAGCTTCTAGTCTAAATTTGGCTCTTGACATGCAAACACTTGGTTCGTTAGCTAACTACCTGTAACATTCACAGTCCAAACCACACAAGTGACCGACGTCATTCCCTATCTGCCTGGGGGGTGCCGATGCTGACTGACTTTTGACCGACATTGGTTGCCTTCTGTCTCTTCCTTGTCGACATCAGTTGGCCTGACTGACACCGGTGTCTGTGACACTCTGCAACCCTTCACAACCTCCTTTCCTTCTTGCATCAGTGAAGTTTTTAGCTCCATAACCTAACAATCTCCCACTTATAGATAAATAGATGCACTGTACCTATACCTATACCCTATCTAATCTATTTCCTGGCTTGTATCCCTCTTCAAGCTCAATCCTGAAGACAACCCACCACACAACCTATGGTGCACCTCCTATCATTCAAGTAACCTACCACATCTAAACCTATAAACCCATGTAGTGAAGTCTTGACCTTGAATAGCATGAATCCCTACTGTTGGTCCCTCTCACATCCCTAAGAACCCACTTCTCTAAATTGGCTCCTAACTCTCTGACAACACCCACTGCTTGGGCAAACTCAGGTCTATACCAGACCTCATGTGATTTCGGACACTGAACTGTCCAACCCTTAGTGTACTCTGATTCTACATCCTAAACCTTACCAACACCTGATTCACATCAGCTCCCACTGGAGACAAAATCAACCTGTGATCCTCCATGTCTCCCATGCCAAAGAATTTCACTGCTCCAAACTCCTCATGACATGCCACTGAACTAATCTTACCCTTAGCTCAGGAAAACCCTGTATGTACAAACCTACTATCTAGCATACCATCTACATACAACAACAGAATGATGTTGCAATCATCATCCACCTTGTAAGACAAACCACAATAGTTACCCTGACATTGACTAAAGCCATGCTTTGTCCTCCACCTGTCAAACCCTATACCACTATCCTGCAGCTTCCTCAAGACCATATGACTTGGTCTTCCGTCTCACGTATTCATTCTCTCTATTCTTCAACTAAGGTATCCATTCATCTCTGTGCTTTCATACTTGTTGGCAACCCTACCAAGTCTCTGCTTGGTTCTGCATCATATACCTGCCATGCTCCCACTGTTTCCTGGATCCTTCCCGCTCTACAGTCAGAAACTAGTATAAAGAAGAGGAACAACAAATTTAAGGCTTACTTACCACCTTCAGTCCTCCATATGGGCATTTGAGACTCCTTGATAGCTTTTTGTCTACCCAAAATCTATTACAGGGACCAACCTCAGTCACCACACAGTCTGTATCCAACCAACATCAGTTCCATGCGCCTGTCCTGACTACCAACCCTACCAACATTGGTGTCCTCCTACTGCCGACGTCGGTCCTCCTGACCGACGTCGGTCTTACCCTACTACCGATGCTAGTTTTCCTATCAAAGCCAGTACTTGTGTTTTCCTGTGAGTGATGACTTTTTACCTGCGAGCTCCTTTGAATCAAAACCCATGTCCAAACTACCCTGCTCAGAAGTATCCAGCCCAATCCACTGGTCTTTGTCTGCCATCTCCTCCATAAACACCAAGGCTTTCCAGTTCTTAAGCCTATCAAATATATCAATCTTCCTCTTAAGAACATGCATCTCCTTCTTGCTCATGTGGCCAAGCCTACAAAGCCATGTCTCCGCAACAGAAGAAGAATCAGTAATATAAACAAGTAGATAAAGAGTACTTGTTTTCTTACCACCAGCTAATTCAAGTGTATCCACTATGAGATTTCTTGTGCATCTCTCATCACCCAACTTTTCTAAAGAAATTAGCCACATCTCTAAACCTGGGACCTACATGACCTCCTTCAACACCCGTGTGTTGACCACCTACAATTTCAGCTTCACTTCCCCTTTGCCAATTCTTTGGCAAGGCTCACCAGCTCCTCTCCTTGGGGCTGCATGGAAAGATGCAACAGAATCTATTAACCAAGGTTCAACTTTATCCAAGAAACCTCCCAAAGCTTCCTGTGCCACAACACCTATAACATCTGCTTCTTCAGTTCCTTCATGCTGATCTGCTACCAACCAACAATCTTCTTTTCCCTCCTCTTTCTTTCCATTAGACCGTAAGTGACCATCTATGCTTTTCAACTCCTCCATTCTTAGCTTACTTTGATTTGTCATTGCTCTACTCCCACTCAATCAAAAACCCCTAAGAGTGACCTGTAACCAAACACAAAACCTGCTCCCTGCAACCTTAGCTCTGATACCATGTGTCAGGATAAATAACAGAAGCACACAATTGATTACCAAGCAACTTAACATGTGGAAATTAACCATAATATACAAGTAAATGAATTTAGAAATAACACATGATATGAGAGACAATACACAACTTGTATCAATCTGATCTTACTTATGGAAGGATCTTCCTTGCCTTCCTCTTTGCTCTCTATGAGTACCCACTGTACTCCAAGTAGATCCCACCTAATTCTGCTCCCTATTGTGTTGTTATCCTATCTGATCTTGCACACCTGCAAATCAATCTAGTTCTGCACACCTGTGAACCTTGACCTTGCACACACATACACCTGCAAATCAATGATCTTACTTACCATGTAGATCTCCTAAAGTAGCCATGCTCACCTGATGACCAAGATCATGCGTACGTGAAGAACCCTGTTGATTCTCCAATCCAGCACCCACACTTGGTACTGTGGCACTAGGAGGAGCACACCATGCTCACCTCACACACAGAAGGAGCTTATATTATTGCTCTCTTACTCTCTAGTACAAGCTTACAATACAACCAATGAGTCTCTTAAATATATCTCATGCAAACAATAATTAGACACATAATTACAATAATTAGATCCATAGCTTTTAGTTTAAATTTGGCTCTTGACATGCAAACACTTGGTTTGTTAGCTAACTGCCTATAACATTCGTAGTCTAAACCACACAGGTGACCGACGTCAGTCCCTATCTACCTGGGGGGTGCCAACACCGGTCGACTTCTGACCGACGTCGGTTGCCTTCTATCTCTTCCCTACCAATGTTGGTTGGCCTAACCGATGCCAGTATCTGTGACACTCCACAACCCTTCACAACCTCCTTCCCTTCTTGCATTAGTGAAGCTTTCAGCTCCATAACCTAACACTAAATATATATTCCCCTTTGGTATGGTATCATTCACTCATACACCCAACTCATGAGGAGCATAATGTGACTAATAGAAAGCACTCCCAATCTAGCCACATGATACAAATCTTTGTAAGTATGGTATAATATCTCCCAACCCCATGAAGATTGGGCTCCCCATTCCTCAATCTAGTAAATGATCAAGGACTAGATATAAAGTAGCTTATTGGTGCCCTTGTCCCCAGCTATTTGGAGGCAAGGAGACAAATGATCACTTTCTATATATTTAGGATCATTTATCCCTAAATCTCAAAAAGCTTCACTCTACACTTCACACCCACATAAGGTGTGCCAACATCACCAAAATGTCTGGCCCAAGCCACTTCCTCAATCTTGGTAGTATCCACCTAAAGGGCCATAAATTGACTTATTTTTAGTATACTCATAATCATATAGCATTTACTAGAGTGAAAATACACTCTCTTAGGGCTTCATGGAATATGAGAGTGTTTCTAAGGTTCCTAATAGGTAAGAAAGTCACATAGTAGCCTACTCAAAGTGGGAATGATCCTTACCTTTACAATGCACATATTCCCAACCTAATCTAGATTCACCAACTCATTTGTTGTCAAAAACTCCATTCTGTGATAAATCCATTCCTAATTCAAAGCTTTATATAACAAATATAAGTACCTTATAGCTAGAAGAGACCCTAAGTTAGCCCCTTCCCCTTTTTCCCTAAGCTCTAAATAATCCAAGGGGGATTTTCCATTTTCCTTTGATGTAACCACCACCTTTTATAGGTTGAGATTATGTAACTACCACTTAATAAATGATTTCATCACTACCCTACCTATGGAAATTGTAGTTTTGACATTGTTCTGATGGTTATGTAATCACTAGTTTGTGTAGATTAGTATTTTTGTCCTGATGTGCCAGTTTCATCTACCAACCACATCTAAGGAATTTCCCTCCTAAATGACCTATAAACCTACTAAAAATGGTATATTAACCTAGAAATGGTATATTCACCATCCACACTATGTTCTCATTATTTTGATTTCTTTCTTTCTCAAAACCATCACCATGAATCTAGAGCCCAAAATCTCACAAAGTCAATTTGCACAAATGAGACTATTTTTGGAAAGTTTTTAAATACATAAGCCTCCTTTATACCATCTTCATTTTAAAAATTTCTATTTCTAATAAATTATCTCATTATCACACATTTTTATGTTTAAAAATTCATATTTATGTTACTTTTTATGAAATTAACAATTTAATGATTTTCTATCTTTTGTACCACATTTTATGGTTTTGTAGGGACGCAATGACTTAGAACCAAATTTTATCCCTCTATTGGATGATTAATTTAGTATGATATTCTTACACAAATGGTAAGTAATCTTATTAATTATTTTTTTATGTAGTATATTTTCCATTTTTTTTCAAATAGTGATTGATTCTCATCTTTTATCTACAACGTGCATGGAGTCTCGATTGGCTTTGTTATGCCACCAAAGTAAGTAAGGTAATTGTTCCTAGCCCTCTATTTCCATTATACATTTCACTACTTAGGACCACACACTATTTAGTTCCTGAAAAGGAATCATCCCTAGGTAAAATATGTATGCACCCAAAATTTGGATGATGTAATATTTTTGTTACGATGCTCAATAATGATGTAATTATATCTTAATGTATGCTCAATGCAATGTCTCTCTAAAATTTTAGACCCTTTACCTCCACATCTATATCTTAAGCCTCTCAAATCCCACTTTTATATGACTTGCATATCCTCTTTTATATTTTTTTAAAAACCTTCCATGGAGGATGAAGCCACCCCTTAATATATCATAACCATTGTGGTCCATTACAAAACTCCCCCTAAGGTGACATAACCACTGTGGTAGTTTATAAAACTACCTTGACATAATTATCACTAATTAGGTGGTTACATATTAAAATATTACCATTATAATCCAAAGAGAAAGGATTGTGTAACATATACTTGTGGTTTCATAACCACCCTTGCAAATAGGGGTGGTTCCCTCACCTATGCTTTGTGTTGCAAATTTAACTTCTAGAACTTAAGTTTTCACACATTTTACATGATTCTTGTTGTGCATATTGTTATTATCACTTTTATTTATCCTTAATTATTTCCCAACTCACTCCCTCTTCTATTTTTTATTATTTTTAATTATTTTCTATGTTCTACTTCCATTTCATCTTAGTTAAACTCACCCTTATAGCTTCCATTCATTTCCTACAAGTATTCCATTTTTAGATGAATTTTGGAACTAAAAATTTACATTTCATGTTTAACTTTTGAATATTTATATATCCATATCCTACTTACCATTTATTTTAATCTCTTCCTTTTATCATGTTTGTGTTAGACTACACAATTCAAGCAAAGAGAGTCATTGAATTTGAAACTAGTTCTTTACAATTAGTTTACTAGCCAGCCATAGTCAATTATTGTTTTTATTTAGATATGTTTCTCTATAATATTTCCCATTTTAATTTATTATTTTTTCAATATCCTTATTTTGAGAGTTTATACAATCATTATTTTGAGTGGAGGAGCTAACACATTAAAGACTATATCATAAATACATCTATTACTTCCATTTGGTCTATACATCTTAATCAAGTTGGTTGTTTGTAGTTTTTATTTTATTTGTTTGATTAGTAGATTAAATTATATTATTTTTATTTATTTTATTTTATTATATTACATATTTATTTTTGGAAGGAAAATAGATAGGAAAAAAATCTTCTCTCTTCCCATCTTTGCACCAGAAATATTAGTTAGTTTCCTTGTTGGTTTCATTAATACTATAAATTATTTCAAGGCATATAAATTTACACTAAAACATTAGGAAAAATTTATAAAAAAAATACAAAACTTTTAACTTAAATTACAATTAATTATTATTTTAAATCAATCTTTTATTCATGCACAAACAAGAACATCAGTAAGTATAAGAAAAAAACTCTAGCCAAACTAGGAGAACAAATGGTGTTATCTTTGTATTGATTTTAATAGTTTGAATAAATTCAAAACATTGTTTATGGTTTAAAAATTTGAGAAAACAATAAATTATATATTTAATTTTATTGGATATAAATCATTCAAACATAGTGTGTATTCATCTAGAAACACTAAAAAAATAGTTTTAACTTACATATGTAAAGGAATATTTACATACTTGGTAGTATTGTTTCTTAGGATCTATATCTAATTTTTTATTTAATTTCATATTATAAAATTTAATTTTGAATAATATATTAATTAATTTATAATTTTAAAAAATACAAAATAAATAATTTCATTTAGTTTGTATCTATAAAATCTATAAATCAGAATTTGCTTTGTTAGCCTACATTTTGTTTTCTAGTATTATATGTATTTAAAATTTAATTTAAAAATACCAAATAAACATTTTTTCATTTATTTTTAGCTATAAATCATTATTTAATTTCATTCATTTACACTCATCAAATAATTAGCATTCTTTTTAGTCTAAATGTTATCAAAAACTAAAAACAAATCAATAACCAAAGCCTTTTACTAATGAGCATGAGCATTCCTAAAACCTTTATTATAAAAAAACATCAAGTCCAACCACATACCACCTTATGAACGATCTCTTATGATTATACATTGTTACACCTAGCCTATTAGATGACACTTCTTGAGTGTCCATCCATCCATAGAGTAGGTATTTTTCCCAGAGTTAGAATACCATGTCATACTATCAACATATATTTAGACATTAGTGTCAAGCTTATAATTGTGGTTTTATAGTCCAAACCTATCCCCCATCTCGTTTTTAGTTGTCTTAGTGCCCTATAGGAACAATATAAAATCTATGATCCACCCATAATCATCCTCTCTAAAAATTGAGGTCGTCAATACAAAATGATCTAAGCCTAGATTCTTGTCTTCATCCCCTTCTTTCTCCTTAGGTCTAACCTTGTCATATATCATTCACATTTGTGTATGAAATTTATAAGGTATATGCATCCTAAAAGAGTCAAACACATTCTTTTATTCATCCAACCAAACCATTCCTACCTTGACATTTCCAACATTGATCAAGAGCTTTTCCCCCTTATCATCACCAATACCAAGGGACCTTGGAGTTATATTTTACCTCAATTGGGTGCTCTTAACAAGTAGCTTGATGTATAAAAAATAGTTGGGTTCCATAAAAAGAACCCCTTGCCACTTATCATTCCAAATCTTGCTCCACCAAATAATAATCTCAATCTGTAGTTCCACCCATTATCCATCCATTATGTATGTTGTCTTAGCCTAACCTCAAGAAGTCAAGTGCACAGTTTAGCATGTGAAATTCATGTGCATACAGTATCATAGTCAATCAATATAAGATTTATATAATATATGAAATAATATTTTACATATTTAATTTGATACTCAAGCATGGACCCAATAGAAGAGATGATATAAGATATGTACAAGATGATAAATTAATTTTTAGATGGTGCTTATAATGTGGGGTAAATAAGTATTCATGTTACCAAAATAATTTTAGAAAGCATCACTCCACTCAAGCTTAGACTCAAATAGAATATATGTACAAGATGATAGGTCACTTTTTAGATGGTGGTTATAATATGGGAGGTTTTGGTAGATATTTATTCATGTTATCAAAATAATTTTATAAATCATCACTCTACTCAAGCATGACACATTTATATAAGAAAGAATTAATTGAATGAGATTGATTAGACAATTCAAGGATGAATCTTCAAATTTCCCAAAGATTCTTAATAAAATTAGGGATTTAAGGAATGGAAATAGTTCAAACATGTCAATAATTTATTTAATCATGGTATGATTCACATCAATGCATTGTTTAGAGACTAGTAACCGTAGGTAACACCAAAAACATTTTTTTTTTTGGCATTGATTTTGACTTTGTACTTAATAAAGTGTTCAAATATGATTTCTAGATCATAAGGATGATCTTTATGAAACTTATATTTATAAAGGAGACCACTCACATAGGTATAAACATTTTTTTTAATATCATGAAATATATAAGTCATGGAATGTTGATAGTTTTCCTTGTAAATTTTAAGGTTGGAGGGCATCTTGACATAATAATACTTGCCCTGCTTGGTAGTGAATGTGATTTTATGTTGATATTAAAGAGTAATGTGAAATTAATTATATCTTAAAAAATATTTGTGAGGAAAATAAACTCATATATTCTTATAGAATTAACAAACACATCAATTAAGTGTAATAAAAAATTGTCATTTGGACATGCTCAGTTGAGATTATGAAATTGAATGCATACATGAGTAACCATTATGACTTTATTATGAATATATAATATGTTGGATACATGTTAAAATTAATCTATAGGTTTAATAAAATTGGCATCTAAGATTTTTATGATTTATTTATGATGACAATTTTTAGAGACATCCTTAAGTAATTATATTTCCTTTGGAAAAAGAGTTTCATGAGAAGAAGTGACAATGTTATGAGATGATGACAAGTTGAGGATAATTTAGTGCTCCCAAGTTAGCCTCTAGATTCCCTCCATATAAAATTGCATTATCATCTTGAAAGTGATATGGTGCATATGGTAATTTAGAGAGGTGATTAGTTTGTGGATTGACACTAGTGATAAAGTTTTAAAATTAAGTGGGAAAGTTTTAGTGTCCAACATTTTAATATTAATCAAGGATTGCATCTTACCCTATGAAGGAGTTATATGATATATTCATCACTTATTAGAGTATAACATTCAAGTTCAACCTCAATATCTATGTATTTATTATTATTATTTTTGTCACATTCAATGTGATCATATGTTACATAAGTAAATTTCATATTTAGGGTAATTTTTGGATTAGTAGAAGGTATTCTTAATTTTTTTTAAATGTCAATGGCCTCATTTATGATGTTAGATACATCATTTACTTGAATAATTTCATTTCATTATATTGTTCATGACTAAGCATCATTGACCTAACCAATGAATTGTTGGACATGAAAATGTCCATGGGGCATTTCAGATACCTTGAGTTGATAAAATGAAAGTATGGGTACTTGATGAAATTTTATTAGAGGATAAATTATTAAATGGTATGATTTATATTATTACAAGGGTTAAATAAATTAAAGAGTAAATTTATTGAAATTATTGTGAAGTAAGTTAGAGCACTCAAGGAAATAACTTAAGTGAAATAAAATCAATTTATCTATCTGAAACAAATGATTTCCTATAGATTTAAATGATTTATAGTATAATTAAAATTTGAGTAAATTGAAGACAACATTCTTGCCTAAATACTAAAATGGATATGGATTGACAAAATCAAACTCATGTATGTTAGGATGTATTAGTTCTTAGTCGTGAATTTTTTAAGATTGATGCTCAAGTAGGAGAGGACGCAAGTAAATAAAAGTTTTGAAATGGAAATCATGCCCAATGATTGTAGTTTTAAGGCATCAAATTAGCTTGGATCTAAAGGTTGAGAATGATTCATGTAGTTCACCTCAAACCATGTTACTTGAATAAGCCATACCAACATTGAAGATATTATATTGAAATGGAGAATGGAGATGGTTTTATAAGTAGTTCCAACATTGAACATGTTGTATATTGAAATGGAGAATGGAGACTTAGAAATTTCAAGGCATAGATGGATTCAGAGTTTTTACCAATCTCATAATGTAATAAGGCATTGTCACTAAGAAACCTACTAATTAAGCTCGCAAGCACAATTGAATTCACATGGAAATGGAGGAATAAAAATTGAAAGGCCATTAGAGATAATAAAATATTTAAATTTTTATTAATATTTAAAATTTTAATGGTTTTAATTATGTATGGACCATCAATTTGTGAGCACTAGTTAAGATCAATTTGGATTAAGAAAAAATTAGATTATTGCTCATATCTTTCAATCTAAAGCCTAGTTTTTCATTTCATTAAGGGAGACAAATAACTTGCAAGAATATTTTATGCCAAATTATTGGAGATAAAACATAGAGAAAAATAGTGTAAAAATCATAGTAACACAACAAATTAACTGAGACACAAAACTCAAATATAAAAATGATATATTTCAATAATATACAGGTAGATGAAATACATGTCTTTTATCCTCTATGCTAGTAGAGGTGCACAATTGTTCATTCTCATATTTTATGTATAAAATCTACAATAACTTCATTGTTGTGTCTTCTTCATGCTAAAATAGAGCATGCATTCCAAAGTGATTATAATAAAAATAGAGTAAGAGAATGCATAGATTATAAGACTCTTGAAGAATGTAGAAGGAGGGAGAAGATGAAAAATAAATGCGTTAGATGTCCATAGAAAAAATATCATCTAACAATTGTAAGACATTAAAATATTTTAATACAAATCGACAATATAAACTGAGTTTTAGGTGACATGTTCGGGAGATTAGAAGCTAAGTTGGATATATATCTACATCTGCTAACACTCCCCCTTAATCTTAATTTCCATGTATGTCTATTATTCCAATTCCTTCTCAAAGATGCTCAAACATGTTCTTTGAAAGTGGTTTGGTAAAGATATCAGCAAGTTAATCTTTAGACCTACAAAATTCAAGATATATGTCTCCATTATTTACCAATTATCGAATAAAGTGATATCTTGTATCAATATGTTTGCTCCATTTATAAAAAACATGATTTTTAGATAAAGTAATTACTAAATTATTATCACAATAAATTTTCATAGGTTCATTTCCACATCTATTAAATCCATTTTTCATGAAATAAGAATATATTCTCCTATACCAATCTCTAAGAGATTGCTTCAAACCATATAGTGATTTTTTTAGCTTATATACCTTATGTTCTTGTCCTAAAATTTCATATCCAGGTGGTTGTTTTATGTACACTTCTTCCAAAATGCCATTTAAGAAAGCTGATTTTACATCCATTTGGTAAAACTTTTAATTATTTTGATTTGCTATAGATAGACCATTCTAATGGTATCCAATCTTGCCATAGGTGTGAATGTTTCATTGTAGTCTATGCTAGGCTATTGTGTGAAGCCTTTGGCTACTAGTCTTGCCTTGTGTTTCTCTATTTTTCCATCAGCATTATACTTTGTCTTGTAAAACCACTTAAATACAATCACATCCTTGCCTTTATGAATCTCTACTAGATCCCAAGTTTGATTCTTTTCAATTTATTGAATTTCCTCATCCATTACTTCAATATAACTATCATCTTTAATTGATTCTTCAAAATAAATTGGATAATCTTGTGTTAATTATGTAAAATTAGAACATAAATCAGAATTTTCAGCCTCTTGTATTTCATCATAAATATCCCTTAGACTATGTGTCTGCTTTGAAATGTTTATAGACCTTAATATTAAAGATGCAAGTTTTGGATTAAAAGACTCATTTTTGTTATTACTTACTAGATTAGTTGGAATTGGAGTGGCAAGTTCCTTAGAAGGCATTTTAAGAACATTTTCTTGTGTATTAGGATTCACAACTTGAATCTCATTCTCTTCATTCTCTTATGGAACACTAGCTGCAATAGTAGTTGTTTTATCTATGATACCATCCCATGCTTATTCTTCAACAAACTCAACATCATAGCTTATTATCACCTTCTTTGTAATAGGATTTTATAGCTTATATGCCTTGGATTATTCACTATATCCCACAAATATTCACTTCTCTCCTTTATCATCTAGTTTATTTCTCAACTCTTGAGGTATCAAGGAGTATGCCACACATCCAAAAACTCTCAAATGTGCAATATTATGCTTCCTTTTGCTCCAAACTTTTTCTAGTATTTCATTTATCACTAATTTTATTGGACATTTATTTAATATGTATATTAAACATGCAACCACTTTGAGCTAATACTCATTTGGTAGGTGTTTGGATTTTATCATACATCATGCCATTTCCATAATTGTTATATTATTTCTCTTAGCTACTCCATTTTTCTAGGAGTATACCTTGCTATAAATTATTTCCTTATGCCATTTGCTTTGTAAAATTTTTGAAAATTATTTGATATGTATTCACCACCTTTATCTATTCTTAATATTTTGATATAATGTCCACTTTCTTTCTCAATTTTTTCCTTGAACTGTTTAAAAATAGAAAATACATATGATTTATATTTAAAGAAAATAACCCAAACTTTCATGTTGAAATCATCCATAAATGTAAGGAAATAAAGACTTCCACTTATGGATGTTGTTTGCATCAGTCCACAAAGATCTGAATGGACTATCTCGAGTGGTTTCCTTGGCCTATAAGATTTACCAACTGGAAATTTATGCCTATGTTGCTTTTAATGTATACAACTCTCACATTTTCTCTTAAGTGGATTTATTGATGGCAATCCATACACCATCCTTTTCCTATATAATAGATGTAATCCTTTGAATTTAAATGTCCAAATCTCAAATACCATAGCCAAGATTCATTTTTTTATGAAGCTTTGAAATCTAATACAATAACCTTTTGTAATCATTGAGGCTTTAAGAATAGTTCATTTTGGATTCTAAGAGAAACATCCTATTTTTTGTCATTTCAACTTTTGCAATTAGCCTATTGCTTGATTTCTTGTCTAAAACTACACATTCACCATTTTCAAAGTATATTAGATACCATTTTTACACTAATTAAGTAGTTCTTATTAGATTATGCTGTAATCTAGGAATATAGTACACATCAGGGATATGCTTCTTCTCACCTTGCTTAGTTCTTATGTCAACTAACCCTTTTCCCATTACTGATACTTAGTGATCATTTCCCAATTTTACCTCTCATTTTATGGAATCATCCATTGTTTCAAACATCTCCTTAATCCCACTCATATGGTTACTACACCCACTATCCAAAAACCATACTTCCTTTGAGATTTCTTGTGTAACATTACATGTGATTAACATTGTGTTTTTTTCACTAGTGTTGGGCTAAATTTCATTTATAAAATTTGCCTTTTGTTTATTCATATCATATAAATTTCTCCTACATTCAGTTGCAAGATGGCCAAATATTTTACAATAATGACATTGGATGTTGGATTATCATACATTTTTACTTGGTGATGTCTATTAAAATAGATGTTGCCTCTTCCTCTTGATGATGTATGTGGGCTTGATGTAGGTCTACTTTCATATTGATGAAATTCTCTTCCTCCTCTCAGAAAAAAATGACATATGTCTCTACTATAATTTGATCTTCCTCTTGTTTTACTGACTAAACGTTTAGTTTTGAATGCATTTTCCAATGAAGTAGAGCCTAAATGTTTCAACCTTTGATCATGTGACAATAATGATCCCATTAATTCCTCAACTACTAATTGGGATAAATCCTTGGATTCTTTAATGGCCACTACAACTAAGTCAAATTTTGGAGGCAAACTTCTAAGTATTTTATCTATAACCTTTTGGTATTCTAAACTCTCACCACAAGTTTTAATTTGATTCACAATGCCCATTACATGTGTAAAATATAAATCTATATTTTATAATTCCTTTATATGAATATTTTCATACTCACTCCTTAGTATTTGTAATTTAGAAGTTTTTACCTTGTTGGTGCCTTGATATGTAGTCTATAAACTTTCACATGCCTAATTTGACCTCGTTGCTATTGTAACATATGGAAAAATGGAATCCTCCATGGATTTATAATGAAATATAGAGCTTTGGCATCCTTCTTGTTTTCTTTCAACAAATCCTTCTTTGCTTATAATAAAGCTTGCAATGCTTATTGGGTAGCTAGTTCAGGAAACCCATTCTCCAATAAATCCCACACATCTTGTTAGCAGAATAATGTCTTCATTTTAATGCTCCAAATTCATAGTTTATCCCATTGAAAAAAGGGATATGGGGCTGAGTGATGTTGCCTCCTTCACCTACCATGGTTGCTTAAAACAAATAATTTGCTTCTTTTCCTTTCAGTTGTGAGTATATCCCCTTTTTTAATTTTTTTCCTTTTCTTGAAAACTTTGATCTCATCTTATTTAAAACAAATCCCTTTAAAAATTCTAAGCTCTTCTCCTTAGGATAACTTTTGTTTTCCTTAATATCTGCTCTGATACCAGTTTGAAGGAGATAAATAACTTGTAGGAATATTCTATGACAAATTATTGGAGACAAAACATATAGAAAATAGTGTAAAAAGCACAACAACATAACATATTAATTGAGATACAGAACTCAAACACAAAAATGATATATTTAAATAATATACAAGTAGATGAAATACATGTCTTTTATCCTTTATGCTAGTAGAGGTGCACAATTATTCATTCTCCTATTTTTTGCATATAATCTGTAATAGCTTCATGGTTGTGTCTTCTTCATGCTAAAGTAGAACATGCATTATAAAGTGATTATAATACAAATAGAGTAAGAGAATGTGTAGATTAGAAGACTCTCAAATCATGTAGAAAGAGGGAGAAGATGAAAAATAAATGTGTTAGATGTCTGTAGTAAAATATCATCTAACAACTATAAAACATTAAAATATTTTAATATAAATAGACAATATAAACTAAGTTATAGGTGACGTGGTAGGGAGATTAGAAGCTAAGCTAGATGTATATCCACATCCAATAATATTCATATTCACCAACATTCATTTGATCTGTTAAAATTTTGATTCCAAGAGCTACACAATATTACCAATTTTTGGTTTAATTATTGCATAGTTAAAAAAATTCTAGCATCTAAAGTACAATATTTTTGCACATGTTCTATAAAGGAACATGTTATTTTCATTTTAGAATTGAAATTTTCCTCATGAAATAATAACTCTCGTTAGTCTACGATAGTGGTACGATACTCCAACAGATCCATTATGAATTAAAGATTAAGAATGTGTATGCATTAGTATGCTGACTCCATGCACTTTTATAATACTAAGAAGATATACATGTTTTTTATGGGCCATGTGTTGACAAATGTCTTGAGATATCCAATTTTGAAGGAAAATGATCGATTATTCTATTGATGACTTCTCCCTATGATGATGTGCATGGTTCCCAATCATGTAAGATAAGGTATGATAGAATTGGGTAGAGTGAAATGTTTCAATCTTCACTCTTATACTTGGATCTCTTCCTAATACAATGAAATTATTTTGCCTCTAACTACTAGAGTGATCCTCTCCAACTCAAAGGTTATATTTAATTAGATACTATCTAAAATTTCACTATTATTATTATTATTATTATTATTATTATTATTATTATTATTATTATTATTATTATTATTATTATTATTATTATTGTTGTTGTTGTTGTTGTTGTTGTTGTTGTTGTTGTTGTTGTTGTTGTATAGTTGTAGAGATTACTCCCTTGAATCAACTCATCATCAATTCATTTTTTATGCTTTATTTCATTATCATGGTCTTTATTTAGAGGTAATCCTTTTAGCATGTCACTAAAAATAATTGAGTGGTTGTCAATAATAGCCTACATATCTATCAAAGTATACACCTTAGATTAGTGTGCTTATAATGAAAATATTTGTGGCATAAAACCATATGCACCCTTGTAACACATATTTTGAATATAATAATATCTTACCAATTATGGAAAATGCACACACAACCCTAACAATTCTAAAGTCTTTCCCTTTGAATGAAAGGGTATGAACAAGTTGGAATTCCATATTAATTTTTCCCAAGGTAGTGATCCATTGGGATTCAAATATAATTTCTTATCCACCCATGGGAATGGAAAACATAGGGTAATTTATCAATTAGTGTCCCATGGTGAGTTATAGATTACGGCATTTCCCTAAGAAATTAATTGTACCCCCATCTATAATCATAACTTAAAATTATGTATTTGGTTAAAAAAATAGTTTAAGATTAAAACCAAATTATATTTGATGAAGTTGTGGGTAATTATTTAGTAAATAAATATTTATGACTACTTACAAAGTACTTATAAAGTTATTATTACTTATTGATTTCATTTTGGGCATAATAGTGATGAATTTCCATACCCTTAATGAGTAATATGAAGGTTTGGTTAGGTCTAAAAAAATAATTTTAATATAAATAAAATATCATGGGATTCTTAAGTATCATAGAGATATAAATTAGATATGGATCCATTGCTTCATGTGTAATGAAAATATGAAGTTATTATAAAGATCCTTGCATTACATTATATGATTATGATTCTAGATATGTCTCATGTTGTATAAATGTTTGTTTAAATTACATTTTCATGTTGGTTATCTATATTTATGATTAGAATAACTTTCTTAGATGAGTAATATTTTTTTTTTATAAAGATTGAAGTTATTCATAATTTCTAGTCACTTGGTCTATTTTAGATTTGTGTATAATATGCCATAGATCTAGCTATATAAAATATTTCATGAAATATGTCAGTGGATGAATTTGTTACCAAATTAATAGTGGAGTTTTAACCTTAATAATCAAATAAAAATTATATTCAATTATTTCCTTATATTTTTTTATATTTTAAAGCTCTTATGAAAACATATTACTCATCATTTCTTTGTTTCATAAAGCCTCGCATTTTCTACAAAACTTAATCTAGGTTCTTTTTATTAACACAATGTGAATTGGAATATGGATAGGTCTATTTATAAAAAAATTATTTGGCTTGTATTTGATATGTAAATTAATTGAACACATACATTAAAAAAATCCATTGTTATAGATAAAACTTATTTGTGTTAAGGGTAAATTAGTGTTATCATCTTGACCAAATATTATAACTAAATTTGAAGAAATTCATTACCATTCAGATCTAGATTATTGTTGGAGATGGGATACATTTATTAAAAATATGTTCTAATACATTTCTTATCCTATTATGTAGGTTGTAATTATGGTGGTCCAATTACAAGTTAAATTAGTTAACTCATTTATAGCCTACATATTGATATCATGTTATTTTGGAGAATTATGATTGAGTATGCTCATATATTATTTTGATTCTTATTAATATTCAAATAAACCTTTACTAGTCTAAAATATTTCCATTCTCTTGGTTTAATATTTTATATATCTTTAAGAGAGGAAAGAAGTATGAAGGGTTAAAAGGTAATCATTATTATTTATTTTGAATTATGATTGGATTTTTGTAATGAAAGTACTTCACCAAATAAGTGGAATAATATAAATAGATCTCAAACTAGAATAAATTAGTATATTTGAATAAGTGATGATATATTTTGAGGGGGAGATCTTGAAAACCATACAATAGGAATATAACTCACAATATGATGATCAAATACTAACCACTATCTCATATATATAACATAATATGTTATGGGCACACCCTAGGCTAACCCTAATTCTCATATGAAAGTATATACATGATAATATGACTTAATTAAGGTTTATTCTTTCACAAATTCAGCCACATGTATCCATATACACATTAAAGGTTAAGGGTATAACACACTTCTCCCATTAAAACCAACATTGTCCCAAACATTGGCAATCTCTAGATGATGTTATAGAAACTCTTCTTTCTCCCATGTCACATATTCATTATCCATATTATTCCACTTGATTATATATTCTATAGCTAGCATTTTCCTCAACATATTAGTGTGTTTTTGAATGATTTATTCAAGTTCCAAAATTACTCTTCCCTCCTCATCAATCTTTGGTAACACTCTTTAAGTGGAAACCTTCTATCCAACAACCTTCTTCAAGAAGAAAAAATTGAATATTGGATATATTTTCACAAACTAAGGTATCTCAAATTTATATTGCACACTAATAATCTTATACAAGACTTAATAAAGACAATAATATTTAGGAAAAAGATTCTTAGTCTATTTTTTTGGTTTCAAGGATAGTTTCTAATATGGTTGTAATCACACAAATACCCAATCTTAAAATTTAGAATGTTGTTCACTACATTGTTGTTCAAATTTTTACCTCATGAAAATTTTCACCCTTTCTAAGTTCTCTCTAAGAGTAAAAATTGCCTCCTGTTGGAACATAATTTATTCTTCAACTACTTGAAGCTTTATTTAAACCCTCAAGCATGAGGTGATAGATGGTGGATGGTACCCATGCAATACCAAAATGGTATAAATTTTGGATGAGGTATTGAATGAAGTGTTATACCACCATTATATGAGTGGAATATGTTAAATCCATCTCTCTTATTTAAATGGAAAAAAAATGAGGATAACTCTCCAAACACTTATTTCCCACTTTAGTTTGTCCATCGAATTGGGGATGATATGATGAGCTATGAGCTAGTTGAGTACATAAACATTAAAATAAATAAATTAAAAAATTAATTATCAATATAGGATCATGGTCAATCACTAAAATATTTGGTGTCCCATGTAAATTTTGAACTATACTCATAAGATTTATTGTTATTGTATTTTCTATGAATAGATATGACAAGGCACAAAAATGGGATTATTTTTTTGAGTCTATCCACAATCACCATGATTAAATTTTTTCCTTTAATATTTATGAAATTATATTATGAAATTAATGGAACTCTCCTTTTAACTATGGATATGAATAGATAGAGGTTGTATAAGACATAGAGTCTTAATTTTATCACCCTTATTTTAACAACATACCTTGCATTCAACCACAAATTTCTCAGCATAATTTATGATCCATTCCAAAAATAAATCCTTATTGATTCTATAATAAGTATTTAAAAATATATAATGCCTAAATAATGGAGATGTGTATAGATACAAAAGAAATTTATTTTTAATATTTCAATTTTTTGCATAGGTATAACCTATCTTTGTACCACCAAGAAACCCCTTTCCATAAAAATTTGTCCAACATGCTTAGATCTTGTTTCAATCAAATAATGATAATTTGTTTATCTATGTCATTCATCCATTCTAATATTTCCACATTTACCCAATCTACCTGTAATATGCATATGACACACAATAATGCCTATATGGACTTATCTCTCCTAGGTAGTGCATTAAACCCATGATATTTATTTTAATTTTTTTTAAATGATCTCAAAGTCATAACCCAACATTTTTTTAACCAATTTTTTTGTTCCTAATATGATAAAAATTTCTTCAATAAGTATTTAAAACTATAATGATCTTTATTTACTTTGAATTATCTTCCCATTAAATAAGGTCTCCATTTTTTGACTGCATGAAAGATAACCATCATTTACTTCTCATAAGTAGGCTTCAATATATTCTTAACTTTGATTTAGAAAAAGTATAATTTAATTGTACATCCCTATTTAATTATTAATACACCCATACCAATACTTGAGGCATCATATTCAATAATGAAGGTTCTAAAAAAATGGGGTAGCTAGAACTGGAATGGTGCACATGGCCTCATTTAATTTATAAAATTATTTTGAAAATGCCTCATTCCATTGGAAATATTAATTATTCAATAATATTTTAGTGGTGTTTTTATGCTTTCATAATTATTTACAAATGTAGAATAGTATTTGATAAGACCTAAGAATCCTCATAGGTTCTTGAGGCTTCTAGCTGTTCTCCATTAAATCATGGCCTTGATCATGTGAGGGTGAACTTTGACACCTTCATGGGAGATAATTTGACAAAATTATTTCACCTCCTTTATTCCAAAATAATATTTTTATGTCTTGGCATAAATATTCTATTGTTCAAGAATTTCCAAAACCTAATTCACATGATCTAGGTTTTTCTTCCATATTTTACTATAGATTAATATATTATCAAATGACACCAAGATAAATTTATGTATAAATGGCCTAAGTATATAATTCATTAATTCATCAAAATATAATGTGTATATGGTGCATTTTTTATACAAAAATGAATCACAAAAAATTCATAGTGGCCCTCATGTGTCTTGAATGTTACCTTATGAGTATCCTGATCTTGGATTCTAATTTGATGATATCCTAAATGAAGATATAGTTTTGTACAATAAAACACCATGTAATTATTAATTAATAAAATAATAAACTTTTTTTTTATGGTGTAATTATTGATTTTTCTATAGTATTGACACATGCACTAAGTTTAATAATTCTTTTGGACCATTACCACCAGAGAATAATGAGCACTTTGATCATGGTAAATTATACTAACTTCAAACATCTCTTGTACCATATGATCTCAATATTTTTCACATGCAAGTACATATAAGGTGTGATGTTCAGTGGTTAAATCCTTGGTACTAGTTTAATATCATGATCATGATCATTTTTTAGAGGCAACCATTTTGGCATAGCACTAAAACAAACTAAGTGGTTGTCTATAATAGCCTACATATTTGGCAAACTAGAAACCTTGGATTCTTGTGCCTCTAAAGAAAATATTTGTGGAAAAACCCATCTATACCATTATTACACATATTTTGAATATGATGAGAGCTTAGCAATTATGGATAAGTTTCATGCAACCCTAATAATTTAAAATTCTTTCCCTTCAAATGAAATCACATTAACAACTCTTAGAAGTTCATCTTAATAGTTCCTAAGGTAGTCAATGATTGTACTCACAATATAATTTATGATACATCCATGGGAATGGAAAACATAGGGAAATTTAGAAATTACTCTCCCATGGTGAGTTATATATTATGGAATTTCCTTGTGAAACTAATTGTACCCTCCATTCAAATCATAACCTAAATTTATGGAGTTTGATAAATAAAATAGTTCAAGCATATAAATAATTTATATTTGATGAAGTTATGATTACTTCTTGAGTCACTCAATAATGTCAGCTTTGATTTTTTAAGAAACCCACAACCTTGAGGATTTGTGGCATGATATTACCTAAACTTACATGGCAAGAGATTATTGGCTAGGTATCTCCTAACTCATCCTCTTTCTCATAACCTTCCCTAAAGTGCCTTATTAATCCTATTATTATTTATTGGGACCCTTAATTTATAAAAACATGTTTTTGGAAAATTTATGTCCTCAACTATATTTTCTATCATATATTTAAAAAATCCTTTTACCATTTTTTCTTTAAATTGTTAAGGTGTCAACCTAGTAGGTTGAGTGAATGATGGTGTCGATATGCCTTGGTATCTGATGTCTGTTAATCTCTTACTCTTATTGGATAAGAAACTTTCCTCTACCCTACACACTAGGATAATATAATTAGACAAATTAATTTGATTAAACATGTGTACCTCATGTTGAATCTGGTCCTTGAGACCAAAATAGATCATTCAAGTTTTCAACTTTAATTGTCTCCACAAATAAAGACAAGTTCCAAAATTGATGAATATAATCTTTGATAGAGCCTTTTTGACATAACTTTACCAATTTGATAAATTAGTTTTCTACCACACTACTGATATAGTGTGTTTTCATATCCTTTGTAAAAATTGACCAGATAAAACTGAGAATTTTGGTTTTAGGTATAAGGATTCTGTGAACACATTGTATCCACACATGATCTAATGTACATCAAAAATTACTATTTTTTAATCTAACTGATCAGATCCTTCCCATCAAATGTACTCATTTCCAATTTTGGCATCTTGTTCTATGAATGTAATGTAATTTGATTTGGATTGAACTTACTAGAAAATATACCCTTTTAGGGTTGTGTAATAGTGATATGTGGTTGATTTTGATAAAATTTTTTCAAATATGTCATGATATTCATCAGTTCTCCTTTGATTGGGATCATATCAATTTCTATGCTTTGCACACTATACTCAAGGAAGCTCAATTTGTGATATGTTAAATAAAACCTAGGATCAAATGATATACTAACTTCCCATTCTAAATCCATCACTTTTTTGTTATGAATTTCACCTATAGTTTTGAAACCCTTGCCTTGACCCCTAGTTTGTGGTCTTACCATACCAAAGATTAACAATGCTAACATTGATTTTCACTTTTGATCAAAGTTTTACCTAGATTTTTTTGACTTGTGTTGGCCTAAAAAAAGAAATTAAATGAAAAAAAAACCCACTATTTTTTTAATATTTCATAAAATATAAACAAATTATTAAAATTCTTTAAATTTCAACCTAGAAAATGGATTTATCAAAACCCTTAAAACCAAAATAACTCATTCAAATATAATCAACCAAACATATTTTTTTTAATTTGATGTCCCTACATGAGTCTCTAACTTTAGTAAAAAAATTGTAGAAAAAATAGCAACATATTTCATGATATAATTTATCCTCAAAATTTAGGGGTTTGCCCACATTATTTCCCAAATAGAAGCCCTTTTACCAGTTGCAATGATATTAATGTCACCAAATATATGGAATAACATAAATAGATATCAATATTACTAAAATAATATATAATATATGAATAAATGAATTATCACTTCAAGGGGGAAACTTCCAAAACCATTAAATAAGAATAGAATTTGTAATATGATGATGAAATACTAAACACTACCTTGTGTATACCCTAGATATGTTATGGACACACCCTATAATGATCTTACTACCAATATGAAACTATATAAATGATTATATGACTTAATTAAGGGTTATGTTAGCCACAAGTTAGATAAACATATTCATGTATATGCTAAAGGTTAATGACATAACTTTTATTATTTTTAAACAAGTTTTTATATTATTAGTGACAATTATTAAGGATACAAACATAGGGGGTCTTGATTATCTGAAAACATCTAATGTATTTATGAATAGTTTGAGACAAATGAATATAAAATATTATAAGGGAATCCCACTTTGATTTTATAGATCCATAAGTGTGGAGGGTATACTTATTCTTTGTGGTGGTTGTTTTATTAGGAATAGCTCATATATAACACTTAGTTTTAGGGATATTGTTGAGGTCAACATACCCCATTTCATAAAAATAGATACCTTTGTGTCAAATTATGTAAATTTATACCTTTAAATTAAAAATTCACTTGATCAGAGTGTCACTAGCATGTTTGCACATTTTTTTATTTTGAAACTCATCCACACCATGTTTTGGCTAATGTATTAGTTCATAGTTCTAATCTAACCCTGTCTAAATTCTTTAGAATTTGTTCTTCATGTTCACATTATAGGTTTGATGAGGCTTTTCTTAAATTAGATGTGTCTAAATTTCATGATTTAATCCTAATTTGATCCTTTACTATACTTTGCTCTATATAAAGTTAAGTTAAATGAGTTCACTTAAGGTGTCATTTATCAATTTATAAAGGCCATAGATAGGTTGTAGAGACCCTATGAGATGCCAAAAATGATTGGAGTAAGTATGGAAGTGAATAGTATTAAGATAGTTCCTCATTATATCCATTTGTATATTTTGATCTGATGATAGAAAATTTGAACGGGCAATTTATTAGAGTCATATTTCACACATGTGGATGTTTCAAAGGAAATGGTCAAATGGGTTTGGTAACCTTCATACAAAGAGTAGTTACTATAAGTTTTATCTCACACAAGATAGCACATCAAAAAATTTAGAGATGCAAAGTTTCCCTTTAAAGTATTGTTGACTGTGTTTTTCATGTACAAACAGAGCCTAGTGAGCATATTGAATAGGCCATATCACTCATGTACTTCAACTTCAAGATAAATGGTCAAAAAGGTTTGTTAAACCTCATACAAATAAAATTTACACTAAGTTTCAACTCATGTGGGATATCACATCAAAATTTATAGAGATACAAAGTTGGCCTCTCAGCTAAATTTTGTAGTTTACCCATAGCCAATTTTTGAGTGCAAATAAAGCTAAGTGAGCATATTCGACAAACCATATCTCTCACACTCTTCAACTTCAAAATAAATGTTCAAATGGGTTTTTTAAACTTCATAAATATAATATTTTCACTAAGTTTTAGCTCACACAAGATAATGTGCCAAAATTTATGGAGATTCAAAGTTATCTTCCAAAGCATTTTTAACTATGTTTTCCAGGTGCAAACAGAGCCTAGTGAGCATATTCAACAATATATATCTCTCAATAACTTCAAATTCATAATATATGGTCAAATGGGTTTCTTAACTTTCATATAAAAAACATTTGTACCAATTTTAATCTCATGCAAGATAACACATCAAAAGTTATGGAGATCTAAAGTTAGCTTTTCAAGAAAATTTAACTATTTTCCCATAGTCATTTTTTTACCCTGACGGTCATGTGGATGTCATATGACATTCGTATAGATGTCAAATTTAAGCCCATGAAAAAAATAACATGATCTTAAATTTGATAGTTTGTGGTATGTCAAATATGATTGTACAGATGTCAAATGATGATCATGTGGACATCACATTTAAGCCCAAGGAAAAATATGATGGTCATGTAGATGTAAAATTTAAGCCCCATGTAAAAAATTACAAGAACTTAAATTTGACAGTTGGTGGGATGTCAAATACAGTCATGTAGATGTCAAATAAGAGTGCAAACAAAGTTGAGTAGCCATTTTTATGAGGCCATATCTCTCACACGTTACAACTTCAAAATAAATGGTCAAATGGGTTTGTTTATATTTGCACAAGGAATATTTATGCTAGTTTTGAGTTCATAATATAAAGTACATCAAAATTTATGGGAATGCAAAGATGGCTTCTTGGCCATATTTCATTGTTTGCCCTATATCTATTTTTAGAGAGCTCAAACATAGTTGAGTAAACATTTTCATGAGGCAATATCTCTCATGCACTATAAGTTCAAAGGAAATAGTCAAATGTATGTTTTCACATTTGCACAAGGAACATTTGTGATAAGTTTGAGCTCATGTGAGAAAGCACATCAAAAGTTATGGGTATGCAAAGTTGGCCTATCATCTATATTTCACTATTTTTCCCATACTTAGCCATTTTTAAAAAGCTCAAACAAAGTCAAGTAAAAATTTTCATGAGGCCATATCTCTCATGCATTATAACTTTAGAAAAAATGGCCAAATGAATTTTTTCATATTACATAAAGAACATTTGCACTATGTTTGAGTTCATGTGAGATAACATATTAGAAGATAAAAGTATGGAAATTCACTCTCTAACATATTTTATACTTTTTTTCCACAACCAATTTTGTAGGGTCCAAATTGAGCCTATTGAGCATGTTAAAGAAGCCATATATTGCATGCACTATAGTTTCAATAGAAACTATCAAATAGGTTTTCCCACCTTGTGCTAAGACCATTTGCACCAAGTTTAATCTCACGCGATGAAGTACGACAAAATATAAAATCATGGAAAGTTATCCTCCAATGCATTTTTTTCTATTTTTCCATACTCCACCACTTTTTAAGAAGTGAAAACAAAGCTGGTAGATTTTAAATGAAGGGTCCCAATAGTTCTATGGTAATGTTATGCAGCTTGTAATATTTTCATTAATGCAAATTACTAAATAAAAATAAAATTTTAATTGATTTTAATATATGTCTGGGTTGAAGTAAAAACAATAATATAAAACCATTTATTAGAAGAATCAAGGCGCTACAACAACATAAGATCCACCAACCAATTATAAATACTCTATTTTGTAGCAAATTTTATAATATTTTGAAAATAGAATATTATTTTTTAAAGGCATGTGCTTGTTTGTTAGCACATTGGCCTAGCGGTTAGATTTTTAGAAAACTCTAGTGTATTCTATAAACTTTATAAAAAGAATAGATGTCCTTATTTTTATACATTTGTTGTTAACATAAGTAACAAATATGTTGCCTTAACATTCTATAAAAAGACAATATTTTTATTTTATAAATAGAGAGAGTTCTTAGAGCCAAAATTACTTTATAAACTTGGAGTAAATAATACAAACAAAGAGTTATTTAAAGAATATATAATTTTTGTCTGTGTGATTACTATCATGGCTTCTCTCTCATTTGCCTATTCTGATTTTCAGATTTAAATGGTTCTTATAGATTTTGAATGTGCACATTTAATTATAGAGATGTTAACTTATGTCAATGCTAGGTTAACTGAAAGTCTTTAGTTTCATTTTAGTTCTCTTACTCTTATTGAATTTGGGTTAATATTGTTTGCTTGCAAGGGTAAAATCCTTAAAGTGAATTTGATTCTTATTTACATTATTTCCACCTTCTTTAGGAGTTTTCCTAATGTATGGCAAGATTTGAACTCAAGTTGTTTCATATCATACATTAGTTTTAAGTACATGCTTGGATAAAATCTAAACTTTGTCATGATGTTTGGAATGAAGATCAACAATATTTTTTTCTACCCTACCCTTCCTTTTACTCTTTTTTTGATCGAGATCACCTAAGTTATCTTGTCATTGTAAATATATATTCCAAATTAATTATTAATTTAGTTATTGATCATAATTCAGTGTTTTTTACATAATTACTATATACTTTGCATAGATCTATTATTTGGCCATGATGGCTCCTAACCACCAACTAATATAAATATTATGAAATAGTCATTAATTCTACCTCTATTCTACTAATAGATAATAGGATTATCACAGCCTATAACTCATGTACTAAATTTTATGAATTCTAAAGTGAAAAGTGTTTCTAAATACTTTGGGTATTTGTGGTACATATTTAGGCATCAACAAGAGCTTTGTTGGTGCTAGAAGGAGGGCCTTGAATAAATCTTTGTGAATTTATAAGATCTTTTCTAGTTTTGGTATATTTTAATCAAATATTACTCTATTCTTTACGTATTTTTGTTTCTTTTCATATAATTGTGTAGAGGTTAGTTATCTTCATGATTTTAGAACAATCTTTGGACTTATTTAGATAAATATCGGCATTCTTTGAATACATATGCTTAGTTATGGTAAAGATAGATTTAGTTCTATGAATCCAACTAGTTTGAGGTTAGTAATAGCTATTTTGATCAAAGATTCAAAAATACTTTGTAAATTTGAGTTTATTTAGACTTGAATGTATAAAGATCATTCGTACTAGCATATTTAGACACCTCTTTAAACTAACTTTGTTAAAGAGTGTTGTCTTTTATTGTTTTTTATATGAATTTTTACAAAATTTGATTAATGTGTAAATCTAATCATTATTATTTGTAAATATTGATTTGACACATCATATTTAAAACATGATTCAAAATCACAAGTTGAAATTATCCAAGGCAAGGCTTAGATGAGCAAAATTCTCAAAGTCTCAAATGCTTCCCTAGTTTAAGGTACTCATGTGTTTAAGGTATGGCTTGGCTAGGTGGTTCTTCAATCAATGTGCCAATTATAGTGCATGATCTTCCTCAAAATATTGAAATATATTTGTCTTCATATAATCCTAATAATGTTGTCAAAACTGAAGAGCATGTTATAAGTTTCAAAGCTACTCTGAGGTTGTTGAATGTGACTCATGAAGATGTAACATGTAGGTTATTTCTATTTACTTTTAAAGATGCTACATATGAATGGTTTTTTAACCATTTATAGGATTGCATTAGTAGTTGGAATGACTTCAAAAATATATTCATTGATCAATTTATAAAAATTATTAGTTCATGTGTTTTGTATTAATAGTTCACCATAATTAAAATGGATGTTAATGAAACCATTAGAGCCTTTAACTCTCAGTTATAAAAAATATTTATCATAATTATAGATCATTATATACCTAAAGAGACTTTATCCTTAAAATTTTATAAGGATTATATGGATCCCATAACCTCCATATTCTTGAAAAGGTCTCTCCCAATCAGAAACACATTTACCTAGGCCTACATTGAAGTTGTTATCATTAATGATCAAATACAACCTCAAGGTCAAATGGTGTATTTCATACCTAATATCAATTTGAATTGACCCTTCCAAAATGATATCCCTATTACAGCTACTTTAACACCAGTTCAAAACCATTTTCCCTCAAGTCATGCATGTCTTGACCAACACCTAGAGTTCTTAAATAGCACTACAAGTGGATTTCATCCACAAAAATCATAAAACTCTAGTGCTCAAAACTATTAATAATGCTTCAATTCATGATCTTGAGACACCAAAAAATTCAAATGACTTAATATTAAAAATGATCCTAAAATTGAGCACTAAGTTTCATCAGTTGCAAGAATAAATAGGAAAAATAAGGGAAGGATATGATAAAAGATATACTTCTCAAAGGTTTGATAAGACTTCAAACAAGTTTCATAGGAGAAATAATGTATCATCTAAGGACATAAAAATAAGTTTCTATGATATTATTTTGACTTATCATTGTAATATTTCTAAAACCTCTAAAATTGTGATTAATGGAGACTTTATTTCGAGGACATTTTTCTTTGCAAGAGCATCACAAGGTTTCATACAGGCTTTTGATTTTTCATTTGAAGATGAAGAGGAAGATGGAGATGAGCCAATTGAATTATTTTCATCTAAGATGGCATGCATTTTTGAAGATGTAAGAGAGATTGTAATTAAAGATCAACAAGACGTCATCATTAGTATATCTATAGATGAAGAAGAAGAGTTGTTGGAAATGGATATGGATCAAATAAAATATGATATTTCTTTAGAAGGTAGCCATAAAGACATCCCACATATGTTTATTTTTTGAAATAGAGAATACTTTTGAAGAAGATGATCATTGATAGTAGTCATGACATGATTTATTGAATAAAATCAAGGAGGTAGAGACATTAAATAAGGAGATAGAACAACACATGGATGTTTCATCTAAGGATTTCACTAATGATCCAGAGTTTCTAGAAGGTGGTATTATTTTAGAGGAACCAAACCAAGACAAATTGAATCCTGATTGGATGGAATAGATGCCCCTCTTCACCAAAGATGAAAATGAATCATGTGAATCAGATCAAGAAGTATCATATAACTTCATCAAGAGGTTAGTATTATAGGACTATCATGTTTCTCATGATGAGATTCTATATGAACATAATTCAATTGATCAGGATGAAGAAACTTTTTTGGATAGATTGGAAGATTTTTGTGCAAATATTGGTAGTCCACTTTCACCTCAAAAATAATGTAATGAAGACATCAATCTGAGAATGCAAGCCAAGATGTCATTATTGAGTGAAGATGATATAAGCCAATACCTATCTATGGATGAAGTAGGACTAGCACTCCTATTGGAAAGTAGAAGGATTTTGGAGGTAGAAGATTATATTTTAGATTCATATCTTTGATCCATGAACTTGAAGATGCGTATGGGAGCCCAAGTCACACCATCTAAAAGATCTAGGTATCCAAATGCCCTTATCAGTAGGAAGATGCCATTAGAAAACACTTAGATTTCAAGGTTCTGTAGTAGACTACGTAATTTTCTATTTGATCTTGGAGGTAAGTATTTTATGAAGTTAGTATAGGTTTTAGATTAGTTTCTTTCCCATTCTTTCTTTCTTGTTTTTTTTCCTATCCCTTATTTATATATAATTCTTGAATATATTTGTTTACCTTTAGTGCTTTGTTTATTGATTCTACATAAGTATTTTTGGATATCCCGTAGCCCAAATGTCATCTAGGCTACTTAAAAGCCTCACAATTCAAAAATTAAGGTATGACTTCTCAACATTGGTTGATCATGGGTTGTTAGAATGTGAGCTTAATATTATAGTATAGAAAAACTAGTAAATATTAGTGGATAAGTTAATTATTTATTGAGAGTTTAAACCTTATTATGATCTAATATTGGTTTTAAAAAATATTTCACATGTATGATGAAAACTTAAACTATAAGAACACAGTCTTGATTGCACTTAAAAATATATCAATTGCCTAGAAGAAAGATTATAACCAAGAATGATTGTCTAAAAATCAAACACTTGACTAAATCCTTAAACCTGACTACCCTAGTTCCTAACCTTTGTTTAAAGGCTAAAAATGATCTAAAAAATACAAAAAAATAAGAGCTTATTGCAAAATCAAAGGCTTTCTAAGTAAAGGTAATTATGGTAATCTCCATTGGGGCTATAGATGCCTGGCTTGTAGTGGAACAAGACCATAAACAGAGCCAAAGTCATATTTGTCAAGGCTATGGATGTCCGACTAAAAATAGAGAAATTCCCAAGCCTTTCTTGAGTTAATACATGGTTATTAATAAATATTCAAAGATGTTGAAAGTCAGTGTTAATGATTAAAGCTATGAACTTGGAAGTTGTTCTCTAAATTCTTTGGGAATCAGTAATTGAAATCAAAGCACACACACATCATAACTATGTTTTAATGTTTGATCCTAGTTTTGTAAATGCAATATTTTTTTTCTAACCACAAACTAATATTAATGATGGTGCTTGATCAAAAATAATAAGTAGCTTAATTATTAGTCTAAATCAAAATCTCTGAATTCTAACATTGTTATGTTCCCCTAGAAGTCACTATTTGTTGAGGTCAACATACCTCTATTTATAAAAAAAAATGGGTACCCTTTAGTCAAATTATACAAATTTTTACCTTAAAATTGAAAATTCACTTGATCAAAGTGTGATTAGCCTGTTTGCACATTTTTTATTCTGAAACTCATCCACACCATAGTTTGGCTAACGTATTAGTTCATGGTTCTGGTTTGACCTTGTCTAAATTTGTTAAAATTCTTTCTTCATGTTTAGTTTATAAGTTTTATGAGGAATTTATTGAATGACATATGTCTTTATTTTATAATTTAATCTTAATTTGGTCTTTTACTAGCCTTTGGTCTATAGAAAATTAGTTAAATGAGTTAGCTTAAGGTGTCATTTATCAATTTGCAAAGGTCATGAATAGGTTGTATAGATATTATGAGATGAAAAGAGTTCTTGGAATAAGTATGGAAGTGCATGGTATTTAGCTGGTTCCTTATTATGTCCATCTAGACATTTTGATTTGATGATAGAAAATTTGAATGGATAATTTATTGGAGTTATATTTCACATGTGTGGATGTTTTAAGAGAAATAATCAAATGGATTTGTTAAACTTCATAAAAAGATAATTTTTGATAAGTTTAATCTCATCCAAGATAGTGTGTCAAAAATTATGGAGATGCAAATTTGCCCTCCAAAGCATTTTGTACTATGTTTTCCAAGCACAAACAGAGCTTGATGAACATATTAAACATGTCATATCTCTCACATTTTTCAATTTCAGGACAAATGGTCAAATAATTTTATTTACCATCATACAAAGAACATATTTACCAATTTTAAAATCATGCGAGATAGTGCATAAAATTTTATGGAGATGAAAATTTGGTCTCTTAGCTAAATTTCATAGTTTTTTCCATAGCTAATTTTTCAAAATGCAAATAGAACTGAGTGAGCATATTCAACAATCCATATCTATCATGTGCTAAAACATAAGAAGAAATGATAAAATATATTTTTTAACCTTTTTACAAAGAACATTTTTCTAAGTTTCAACTCATGCAAGATAACACGTCAAAAGTTATGGAGATGCAAAGTTTCCCTTCAAAACATTTTTAACTATGTTTTTCAGGTGAAAACATAGCCTAGTGAGCAAATTTAACAAGCCACATCTCTCATGCACTTGAACTTCAGGATAAATGATCAAATATATTTATTAGCCTTCATACAAAGAACATTTTTGCCAAGTTTTAGCTCATGTGAGATATCATATCAAAATTTATAGAGATCCAAATTTGGCATTTCAAAAAAAATTAGCTATTTTCTCATACTTAGTCATTTTAGACCCTAACGGTCATGTGAATGTTATATGCTAGTCACGCGGATGTCAAATTTAAGCCCATGCAAAAATCATGTGAGCTTGAATTTGATAGTCCATGAGATGTCATATATGGTCTTACAAACATCAAATTTAAGCCTAAGAAAAAATATGACGATCGTACAAATATCAAATTTAAGTCTAGGTAAAAAATCACATGAAATTAAATTTGATGGTCTATAGGATGTCAATTATGATCACACAAATGTCAAATGGGAATGCAAAAAAATTGAGTAGACATTTTCATGAGGTCATATCTCTCACCCATTGCAACTTTAGAGAAAATGGTCACATGGGTTTGTTCACATTTGTACAAAGAATATTTTTGCTAGGTTTAAATTCATATAAGAAAATACATAAAAATTTATTGGCATCCAAAATTGGCCTCTCAACCACATTTCATTATTTTTCTCATACTTAGCCATTTTTAGAGAGCTCAAATAGAGCCAAGTAGGCTTTTCATAAGGCCATAGCTCTCATGCATTGTAACTTCAAAGGAAATGGTCAAATAGGTTTTTTCACATTTACACAAGGAACATTTGGGATAAGTTTAACCTCATATGATAAATAACATCAAAAATTTTGGGCATGTAAATTTGGCCTCTTGACCACATTTTATTATTTTTTCCATAGCCATTTTCATAAAAATAAAATAGATCCAAGTAGGAATTTTTATGAGGCCATATCTCTTACATGTTATAAATTCAAAGAAAATGGTCAAATGGGTTTGCTCACATTTACACAAGGAATACTTGTGCTAAGTTTGAGATCATGTGAGATAGTTCATTAAAAGATAAAATCATGAAAATTTTCTCTGAAATGCATTTTTTATTATTTTTTTCATACTTAACCAATTTTTTAGGGTCAAAATTGAGCATAGTGAACATCTTAAAGAGGTCATATCTGACAAGCACTATAGTTTCTTGAGACATAATCAAATATGTTTGTTCACCTTGTGTCAAGACCATTTTCATCAAGTTTAAGCTCATACGATGAAGCATGCCAAAATATAAAAACATGGAAAGTTTCCTTCTAAAGAATTTTCTATTATTTTTTCATACTCAACCACTTTTTAGGGCGTGAAAACAGAGCTGATGGTTTTTAAATGGAGGGTCCCAATAGTTCAATGGCAAGGATATATAACTTGTAATATTTTCACCAATGAAAATTGTTAAATGAAAAAAATAATTTGTTTTTAATATATATCTGAGCTGAATTAAAAACAAAAATATATAATCACTTAATGCAAATACAACCATGATTATTTTTCAGTAGTAGCAAGAGGCTTCATCAATACAGGGCCCACCAGCCAGCTATAAATATTCTATTTTGTAGAAATTTTTTTAATATTTAAAAAATGAAATATTATTTTTTTAAAGCATGTGCTAGTTTGTAAGAACATTGGCCTAACGGTCATATTTCTAGAAAACTCTAGTGTATTTTATAAACTTTGTAAAAAAGATAGTTATCCTTTGTTTTATATATTTTCTATTAATCTGATTGACTAGTATGCTACCTTGGCATTCTATACAAAGGCAATGTTTTCATTTTTTAAAGAGATGGAGTTATTAGAACTAAAATTTATTTTTAAACTTGAATTAAACAATACAAGCAAAGAGTTATGTAAAGATTGTCCGATTTTCATCTTTGTTTGTTATCATGGCTTCTCTCTCATTTGTTTATTTTGATTTCTAGATTTGAATGGTTCTTATAGATTCTTGGTGTGCACATTTAATTTCAGAGTTGTTAACTTGTGCCAATGCTAGGTTGACTAAAAGTCTTTAGTTTCATTTCCTTTCCTTTACTCTTATTGCATTTGAACTAATATTGTTTGCTTGCAAGCGTAGAATCTTTTAAGTGAAACTGATTCTTATTTGCATTATTTCCACCTTTTTTAGGAGTTTTCCTAATGTATGGTAATATTTAATCTCAAGCTATTTTGTATCATACATTGGTTTTAAGTGCATGTTTGGATGAAATCTGAACTTTGTCATGATGTTTAGAATGAAGATCGGTAATATTTCTTTCTACCTTACGCTTCCTTTTTCTATTTTTTTGATCTAGATCACCTTTGTTTAATTTGTCATTATAAATATCCATTCTAAATTAATTTTTAATTTAGTTCTTGATCATAATTCATTGTTATTTGCATAATTATTGTATACTTTACATAGATCTATTGTTTGGCCATGGTGGCTCCCAACCACCAACTAATATAAATATTATAAAATAGTCACTGGTTCTACTTCTATTCTATTAATAGATAACAAGATTGTCATAACCTATAACTTATACAATAAATTCTTTGAATTCTAAAATGAAAATAGGTTTTAAACACTCTAGGCACCTGTGGTATATATGTAAGTATCAATAGGAGCTTCATTGGTGCTAGAAGGAGGGCTTTCAACAAATCTTTGTGAATTTATAGGATCTTTACTAGTTTTAGTGTATTTGATCAAATATTACTCTATTCTTTACATATTTGTGTTCCTTTTAGCATAATTATGTAAAGGCTTTTGATCTTCATAGTTTTAGATTGGTCTTTGAGATTATTTTGAGAAAGATTGACATTCTTTGAATACATATGCTTAGTTATGGTAAATATAGCTTTAGTTCTATGAATTCAATCAGTTTGAGATTAGTAATAGCTATTTTGATCAAAGATTCATAAATAATTTATAAATTTGAGTTTATTTGGACTTGAATGTGTAAAGATCACTTATACTAACATATTTGGACACCTCTTTGAGATAATTTAGTTAAAGAGTATTGTCCTTTATTAGTATTTACATGAATATTTATAAAATTTGTTTAATATCTAAATCTGATTATTATTTGAAAAAATTGATTTGACAAATTGTATTTCAAATAGGATTAAAAATCATAAGATGGAATTACCCAAGGCAAGGTTTAGGTGAGTAAAATTCCCAAAGTCTCAAATACTTCTCCAGTTCAAAGTATTCATGTGTTCAAGGTATGGCTTGGCTAGGTGGTTCTACACTCAACATGTCAGGTATAGTGCATAATCATTCTCAAAATCCTAAAAGATATTTTTCTTCATATAGTCCTAATAATATTATCACAGTTGAAGAGCATGTTAGAAGTTTCAAAGCTGCTATGAGGTTATTGAATGTGACTCATGAAGATGTTACATGTAAGTTATTTCCATATACTTTTAACAATGTTATCTATGAATGGTTTCTTAACCTTTTAGAGGATTGTATTATTAGCTAGAATGACTTCAACAATATCTGTATTGATCAATTTGGCAAAATTATTAGTCCATGTGTCTTGTATCAGCATTTCACCATAATTAAAAATGATGTTAATGAGACCCCAGATCCTTTAATTATTGGTTCTAAAAAAAATTTAGTAGAACTATAGCTTCTTATAGACCTGATGAGAGTTTAAAATTAAAAATTTATAAGGATGCTATGGATCCCATAACCTCCATGTTCTTGAAAAAGTCTCTCCTAGTCATAAATACATTGATCTAGGCCTACTTTAAATCTATGATCACTAATAACCAAATGTAGCCTCAGGGTCAAATGGCATATTCCATGCCTAATGTCAATTTGAATTGGCCCATTTATAATAACACCCCTAGTATACCTAATTTAACACCAATTCAGAACCATTTTCCCTTGAGTCATGTATGTCCTAGCCAACACCTAGAGTTCTTGAATGGCACTACAAGTGGATTTCATCCATAAAATCATAGAACTCTTGAGCCCATAGCCAAAAATAATGCTCTAATTTATGATCTTGAGACAACAAAAAATTCAAATGACTTAATATTATAAATAATCTAGAAACTAAGCACTGACTTTCATCAGTTTTGAGATAATTAAGAAATATAAGGGAAGGCTATGATAGAAGCTACACTTCTCAAAGGTCTAATAGGCCTCTAGGTGAGTTTTATAGCAGTAATAATGTATCATCTAAGAACATACAAATAAGTTTCTATGGTAGTGTTTTGGATGATCATTGTAATATTTTTGAAACCTCTGAAATTATGTCTAATAGAGACAATACTGCAGGGTCATCTATCTTTGCAAGAGCATCTCAAGGTTTCATAAAAGCTTTTGATTTTTCATTTGAAGATGAAGATGAAGATGATCCAACTGAAGAAGTTGTATCTTAAATTACTTGCATTCTTTAAATCAATAAGATGCCATCATTAGTACATCTATAGATGAAGAAGAGTTGCTAGAAATGGATATGGATCAAATACAAGATGATATTTTTTAGAAAGCAGGTAGAAAGACAATCCACATAGGCTTATTTTTGAAATAGAATATACTTTTGAAGAAGATGATCATTGATAGTAGTCATGTAATGATTTCTTAAATAAAATAAAGGAGTTAGAGATGATAAATGAGGGGATAAAATGACACATGGATGCTTCATCTAAGGATTTCACCAATGATCTAGATTTACTAGAAACTGGTATTATTTTGGAGCAACCAAACGAAGACAAGTTGAAGCTTGATTAGATGGAAAAGATGCCCCTCTTCACTAAAGATGAAGATGAAGTGTGTGAATCAAATCAAGATTTATCATGTGACTTCATCAATAGGTCAGCAATATGGGACCAACATGTTTTTTATGATGATATTCTAGATGAAAATCATTTAGTTGATCAAGATAAAAATACCTTTTGGGATGAATTGGAAGATTTTTTTGCAAAGATTGGTAGTCCAATTTTACCTCAGAAAGAACCTAATGAAGACATTAGTCTGAGGATGCAAGACAAACTATTATTATTAAATGAAGATAATATAAGCCGATACCTATATATGGATGAGGTAGGACTGACACTCATGTTGTTAATTAGAAGGATTTGAGAGGAAGAGGATTGAATTTTAGACTCATATCTTTGATCCATGTACCTGAAGATATATATGGGAGCCCAAGTCACACCATCTAAAAGACCTAAACATCGAAACACCCCTATTGGTAGGAATATGCCATTAGAAAACAATTAGATTTCAAGGTTTTGTAGTAGACTAAGTAATTTTTCATTTGATCTTAAAGGTAAGCATTTTATGAAATTAGTAGATGTCTTAGATTAGTTTTTTTATCATTCTTTCTTGTTTTTCTTTAATGTTCCTTGTTTGCAAATAATGCATGGACATATGTGTTTGCCTTTTGTTCTTTGTTTCTTGCGTCTAAATAAGTCCTTTTGGATAACCCTCACCTAAAATTTCATCTAGGCTACTCAAGAGCTTCATAGTTCAGAAATTAAAGTATGACTTCTCAACCTTGCTTGATCATGGGTTGTTAAAATGTGAGTTTGATGTTGTAGTTTAGACAAATTAGTAAAGACGGGTGGATAAGTTAATTATTTTTTGATATTTTAAACCTTATTCTAATCTAATATTAATTTTAATAAGGATTTCACATGTAGGATGAAAATTTAAACTATTAAAACATAGTCTTGCTTATACTAAAAAAACATTAATTTCTTAGGACAAAATTTGTAGCTAAAGATGATTGTTTAAAAATCAAACACTTAACCAAATTTATAAATATAACTAACTTAGTTCCAAACCTTTGCTGAAAGACCAAAAATGATCTTAAAAATATAAAAATAAGAGCTTATTTCAAAATCAAAGGCTTTTCAAGCCAAGGTGATTTTGGTAATCTCCATCAAGGTTATGGATGCCTAGTTGGAAGTGGAACAAGGCTGTGAGTGGAGTCAAAGGCTTCTCTATTGGGGATATGGATGCCTAGTTGGTAGTAAAACAATGCCCAAATATTTATTGAGCTAAGGCATAGTTCTTAATAAATATTCAAACATGTTGAAAGTTAGTGTTAATGATTAAATCCATGAACCTAGAAGTTATTCTCTAAATCCTTTGGCCATCAGTAAGTAGAATCAAAACACACACATAACATGACTGAGTTTTGATGTTTGATCCTAATTTTTCATATGCAATATTTTTTTCTAACCATAAACTAATCTTAATGATGGTGTTTGATCAAAAAATAAGTAGCTTAATTATTAGTCTGAACCAGAATCTTTGAATTCTAACATATTGCTATGTTTCCTCTAGAAGTCATCATTTGTTAAGATCAAAATACCCCCATTTCTAAAAAATGAGGACCATTGTGTCAAATTATACAAATTTTTACCTTAAAATTAAAAATTAACTTGATCAAAGTGTCACTATCATGTTTCCATATTTATTTATTTTGAAGCTCATCCACATCATGGTTTGGCTGACATATTGCTTCATAGTTCTAGTCTGACCCTATCTAAGTTTGTTAGCATTTTTTTTATGTTCAGGTTATACATTTGTTGAGACCTTTCTTAAATGATTTGTGTCTAAATTTTATGATTTAATCCTAATTTGATCCTTTACTAGCCTTTGGTCTATAGAAAATCAAGTTATATAAGTTTGCTTAAGGTGTCATTTATCAATTTACAAAGGATATGGATAGGTTATAGAGACCATATGGGATCTCAAGAGTGTTTAGATTAATTATGGAAGTGCATGGTATTTAATTGGTTCCTCATTGTGTTCATTTAGATATTTTGGTCTTGTGGTGGAAAATTTGATTGGGCAGTTTGTTGGAGTCATATTTCACAAGTGTGGATGTTTCAAGAGAAATGGTCAAATGGGTTTGTTAAAATTCATAAAAAGAACATTTTCAATAAGTTTTATCTCAAATTAGATAATATATAAAAATTTATATAGATTCAAATTTTCTCTCCAAAGCATTTTTTACTGTGTTTTCTTGATGCAAACAAAGCCTAGTGAGTATATTGAACATGCCATATCTCTTATGCACTTTAACTTTAGAACAAATGGTCAAATAATTTTGTTAACCTTAATACAAATAAAAAAATATCCATGTTTTACCTCACAAAAAATAGTACATAAAATTTTATTTAGATGCAAACTTGGCCTCTCAACTTGTTTTCCCAATTTTTCCTATAGCCAATTTTTTAGATTGCAAATAGAATCGAGTGAGCATATTCAATAAGCCATATCTCTCATGCATTAAAACTTTAGATGAAATGTTCAAATATTTTTTTAACCTTCATATAAATAATATTTATCCTAATTTTTAGCTTATGTGGGATAGCGAATCAAAAGTTATGGAGATGCAAATTTACCCTCCAAAACATTTTTTATTGTATTTTTCAGGTGCAGACAGAGCCTAGGGAGCATATTCAACAAGTCATATCTTGCACATGATTAAAATTCAATAAAAATTGTCAAATTGGTTTGTTAAACTTAATACAAAGAACATTTGTGCTATGTTTTATCTCATGTAAGATGGTGCATCAAAAGTTATGGAGATCCAAAGTTGACCTTTCAAAAAAATTATGTTGTTTTTCCATAGTTATTTTTGAGCCTAACGATCACACACACGTTGAATTTAATCTCATGAAAAATATCACATGAGATTAAATCTTATGGTATTTGGGACATCAAATACTATCACATAGACGTCAAATTTAAGCCCAAGAAAAAATATGATGATTCCACAGATGTTAAATTTAAATCTATGCAAAAAATCATATGAGCTTAAATTTGATGGTCTAATAAACATAAAATATGACATGTAGATGTCAAATGGGAGTGAAAATATATTCAATTTAGTATTTTGATGAGGCAATATCTCTCATGCACTTTAACTTCAAAAAAAATGATCAAATGAGTTTGTTCACATTTGCATAAAGAAGATTTGCACTAGGTTTGAGTTCATACAAAAAAGTGCATCAAAAGTTATGGGCATTCAAATTTGGCCTCTCGACCACATTTTACTATTTTTTTCTATTCTTAGCCATTTTCATAGAGCTCAAACACAGTCGAGTAGGCATTTTCATGAGGCCATATCTCTCACGCATTGTAACTTTTGAGTAAATGGTCAAATGGGTTTTTTCACATTTGTAAAAGGAATATTTGTGATAAGTTTGAATTCATGTGAGAAAGTGTATCAAAATTTATGGGCATGTAAATTTGGATTATTGATCACATTTCATTATTTTTCACAACTTAGCCATTTTTAGATAGCTCAAACAGAGCTGAGTAAGAATTTTCAAGAGATTGTATCTCACACGTGCTACAAATTCAAAGGAAATGGTCAAATGGGTGTGTTCATATTTACTCAAGAAATATTTATGATAATTTTAATCTCATGTAAAATAGTTCATCAAAATATAAAATCATGTAATTTTCCCTCCAATGCATTTTCCATAGCTAATTGTGCAGGGTCTAAATTGAGCCTAGTGAGCATGTTAAAGAGGCCATATCTTGAAAGTTATATAGTTTTAGGAGAAATTATTAAATGATTTTATTCACATTTATGCCAAGACCATTTTTTGACAAGTTTAAGTTCATTTGATGAAGTTCAACAAAATATAAAACCATGGAAAGTTGCCATCCAAAGCATTTTTTATTATTTTTTCATACTCAGCCACTTTTTAGGGAGTGCAAATAGAGCTGATGGTTTTTAAATGGAGGGTTTCAATAGTTTGATGGCAATGCTATGCAGCTTATAATATTTATATTAATGCAAACTTCTAAATGAAAACTAATTTTTTAATTTATTTTTAATATATGTCTACGCTGAAGTAAAAAAGAAAAATGTATAGCTTCTTAATGTAGATACAAGCATGACTATTTTTAATCAGCAACAAAGGGCTTCATCAACATAGGACTGACCAGCCAGCTATAAATATTCTATTTTATAGTAAATTGTGTAATATTTTTAAAATTAAAATATTATTTTTTTATAGGAATGTGGTAGTTTGTTATCACCTTGGTTTATTAGTTATATTTTTCAAAAACTTTGATGTATTCTATAAATTTTGTAAAAAGGATAGGTATCCTTGCTTTTGTCCATTTGTTGTTAACATGATTGATTGGTATGTTTCCTTGGCATTATATAAAAGGGTAGTATTTTAATTTTGTAAAAAGAGGGATCTCTTAGAGCCAAAATTACTTTGTGAACTCAGAGTAAGAAATACAAACAAAGAGTTCTAAAAATATTATTCAGTTTTTATCTGTGTGTTTGATATCATGGCTTTTCTCTCATTTGCTTGTTCTGATTTCTAGATTTGAATGGTTCTTATAGATTCTTGGTGTGCACCTTTAATTTTAGAGATTTTAATTTGTGTCAATGCTATATTGACTAAAAGTCTTTAGTTTCATTTCAATTCCTTTACTCTTATTCCATTTGGGCCAATGTTGTTTGCTTGCAAGGGTAAAATATTTAAAGTGAAAATGATTCTTATTTTCATTATTTCCACTTTCTTTAAGAGTTTTCTTGATATATGGTAAGATTTGGTCTCAAGTTGTTTCATATCATACATTGGTTTTAAGTGCATGCTTATCCGAAATATGACATTTGTCATGATATTTGGAATGAAGATCAACAATATTTCTTTGTCTCACCCTTCTTTTTGCTCTTTTTTGACCTAGATCACCTTAGTTTAGCTTGTCATTATAAATACTCATTCTAGATTAATTTTTAATTTAGTTATTGATCATAATTCACTATTTTTTGCATAATTATTATATACTTTGTATAGATCTATTGTTTGGCCATGGTGGATCCTAACCACCAACTAATATAAATATTATGAATTACTCATTGGTTCTACCTCTATTCCACCAATAGATAACAGGATTATCACAACCTACAAATCATGCACTAAATTATCTAAATTCTAAAAGGAGAAGTGTTTCTAAACAATTTGGGTATCTATGGTACACATTTAGGCATCAACATGTATATACTAGAAATTAGGAATATTTATAGCATAAAGATAATATAATAGTCACATATAGACACAAAGAAATACTTATCTTAAGAAAACTCTTTTGCAAAAAAATGTAGCACAAAAACCTACTTGTTATTCACAAAAACTAAACCATCATACAATGTAAATACAAGCTACAATGTTATATAATATTCATACATCACCTTAGTACATATTATACATGTAAACACTTAACCTTGTACCTTTAACATGTAACAAACTATGTTACACATATAATTTTAAATTCCAATTCAATATTATACATCAGATGATAAGTCTTCGTGAGAATACTTTTGCTTATAACCATCATTTTACTACAATTGTAATACCCTACATGCAAAGGAATATTACATGTAATCACTATTATATCAAGTGATGAACATGTAATTCTCCTAAATAGATCTACATTAGAGTGTCATCAGGTTGTTATTAACACCTATTCAATTTGATAGATTCAATTATACAAGAGTAAGTTCACCTTTAGATAACCTTTCATTCATAATCATGTTTTACATATCTTTACATCACTTTGTATGCTAGAAACCTTACATAATGTTTGTACACAATATCAATGAAACATTTCACAAGAATATTATCTTTGTGAAAGTCACCTCCACAACACCCTACATAAGCATAACTTGCACAATGTGCAAATATATAAAAAAAATTAAACATTCTAAACAATTTCCTACTCGTTGAACACTTTTCATGAGGGATAAAAAACTCATCTCTTAGCATCTTTGGGTAACCATGCTGATTTCCTTTCAGCAAGATAATTTATTTGGACTCACTACCTTCATCATAGAATTCACAAAATTTACCTTTGTGCCAAATTTATCTAGAGTTATCTTTATCTTTTCTACCATTTCCCTAACAAAATGATATTAAACATAAATGTGCTTTGTCTAAGAATGAAACTCAGGGTTATTTTTTGGACAAATTACACTTTAAATATCACAACCTATCTTTATATATGTCTGAGAGAACCAAAAAAAAACAAAACAAACTTTTAATCCAAATTGATTCCTTGATTGCATGAATATCTACAATATATTAAGATTTGGTGGTAGATAACACAACACTAATTTATTGATTATTCATCTAGCTTACTACTCCACCAAACAAGTTGAAGACATAGCCACTAGTAGACCTATGATAATCAATATCTCCAACAAAGTCAAATTAAACATGCCCCTCTATACTCATATTCCTAATTCCATCATATCTCCCTTGATAGTATATGACATGATAGATGTTCCTTATTAATACTTAAAGACCCTCTTCATTATTGTCTAATACTATTTACCTAGATTGGACATGTATCTGCTAACTACTCCCACTACTTATGTAATATTAGGTATTATGTATATCATTATATATATATACCAATATTGCCATTGAATTTACATATGACACATAAAATATGTCCTCCAAATTTTCATGAGTCCATAGACACTATGTAGTTGATATATTTTGATTATCTAGGAAAGGGGTGCACATTGGCTTGATATTCTACATGTATATCCTTTCCAAAATTGTCTCAACATTATTCCTTTTTATCAAACTATAGCTTCATATTACCATTATCTCATTGTATTTCCATACCTAAGATAAATCTCATAGCATTGATATCTTTCATATCAAAATATGCATACAATTTAATTTTACCTACTTGATCATGATCATGTCATTTATGATCAATAACATGTAATACACATAGAGAAATATGATTAAATTTTGATCACCCTCTTTTTTTTAGTAAATATAAGGATCTTCATTCCTATGCACAAGCCTAAAACCAACCACATAACTATCAAACTTATGATTCCACATTTTTGGAAATTGATTAAATCCATACAAAGACTTCCTCAATATAACAACCATGTCATTTTTCTCCTTTGCCTTAAATCTATCAAGTTATGAGAAGTAAATATATTCTTTAATCTCCCCTTATAGTAAAATTATCTTCACATCCATCTACTCAGTTTACACATTGAAATCATCAATAATAACTATAAGAAATATAATTAAAAATAGTTTTATAATGAAATAAAAGGTCTAACTAAAGTCAATTTCCTCAATTTAATAGAATATTTTTACCACTAGGTGAGTCTTTTGCCTCTCAACTTCCTTTCAAAAATTTTATTCTTTTTCAAACCTTACTTGTAGCTTATAATTTTTCATCTAAGAGGTATCTTGACCAAATCCCAAGTTTTATTGTTATAAATAGGCTCCATCTCCTCCATATATTTCCTATCAAAATTTCTCTTATGCAACCTAGAACTTCCTTTTTAGTCTTGGGTTCATCTCTATCAATCATTGATGACATATATGTAGAGCAAAAGTCTGGTGAGTAATACCTTTCAATCCTTCTACACAATTTTATTGATCTCCTTAATAATGAGTAGTTCATTCCTCATATTATTATGAATCTAATGAATTTTCACTAATCACACCATACTGAGATATGTGATCTAGGAATTTGACTCAAAAGAAGATGGTTAGTATGGTGTTAGTTCCAAAATAAAAATAAAATGAAATAAACACACTAACAACATAACATCTCTAGACCTAGACACTAGGGAAAGCTTAGTTAATAAAAACAAAAGATAAATAACACTAAAAAGAAATGAATCAAATACAAGAATTAATTCACATTCCTTGGATGCTCCAAATTCCTTTGTAGTACTGGCTTGCTCGTCTTGTGCTCATGAAGTCCTTGGTAATGGAAGTTTGGCTACCTCCATCTCTCCTTGGCACCTTTGGTTTGTAGCTTGGCTTGGCTTGGAATCAATTTGTCATGGTAACACTAGTTTCTTAAATCTTTTAGGATCAATTTTTCATTATAACTTTAGATCAAGAAAGCTTAGAAATGATGTTGTGAGGCCTTTTATTTATAGTTTTTTAGATTTGATCATAATCGACCTCAACCATCCATCTCAAGATTGAGATGTGTGGTTGAGGAGTAATTCAATTTTTGGAATTAAGTTTTTAATTATCCTCATCATGACATTGGAAGAAGGGGCAATTAATAGGCATGGAAGGTGTTGCAAGCTATAAGCATAGAAAAATATTTTAAAATAATGAGAGATGGCCTATATGCCAATAATAAGATGATGGTTGAAGAAAAAAGCTCCAAAAGGTGTTTGGGAAGCCTATGATGATGCCCCCTCGAGGGAGTGGCTGTCACATTTATTGATGGAGGGTCCCTCAAAAAGAAACAAAAAGAAAGGTGGAATTAATCCATGGTTGAGATTAATCTGAATGAGAAAATTCTCACATGCATTAATTTAAAAAGATCACTAATTTTCCAAAAAGTGGTTATAATCAGGAATAAAAGTCAAAATAATGATTTGCCCATAGGTGGTTATAATCAATAAGTGGTGGATTAGCTAAAAATGATGGTGCCCCAATTAGGGTTGATTAGAAATAATAGCTGAAGAATATAACCTAGAATATAGATTAAAGATGAGCAGGCATAGAATGATGAAATAAATGGATAGAGGAATAATATTGATTAGTTGTGAATGATTCAGTTGTAACTACTAATGAGGAGATGCTCATCCTGATTAATAATGATACAACTAGAATGGTCAATGGGTTGATTTAATCAAGGGTGGGATGGAATGATTTGCCAAGGTACTAAGGAGAAACCTCTACGGTTCCATTGATTATATACCTTCTTGAAGCTAAGTTTTGTTGTTGCATGTGATGGTAGGCTTCATGATAGAACACCATGAAGAATTAGCCAAAATATACATAAAGACTGACTCCCAATCCAATAAACACTTGAAAAAATTACAGTAATGATAAAAACCATGATGACAATGTTGACATATGAATATGGATAGACTCAATAATAATGTGCATAAGGAATCACCCAATGAACACATATAGACCAAGTCAAGGTAACAATGATGAAAATAAACAAATAGACAAGTGAATAAACAAATAAACAAATAAACAACTTGAAATAAACAAACAAATAGAAATCTTGAAAACAAAAGCAAAAGAAATCATCTTAACAATGAAAATGCCCCAGTAAGGTGAATCAAGGATAACTAACTAGGCTTAGACAGGATTAATATTTTTGAATTTTGAAATATTATGAATGTTTTTGGAATTTTGAGGTATCTTAACTCATTATAGAATGATAAGATACCTACTCGTAAAATGGTGAGAGCATTTGGCTTAGGTTGCTTATAAAATAGTAAGAGTGTATGGAAAAGGGGACTGAGGTGACCTCAACATGAATTGAGCATAACCCACATAGTCTTGAAATGACCTCAAGTCATAGTAATTCCATCCACACAAAAGGTAGGTAAAAACCAACTAGGTCCCAACAAGTTCTCAAATCTAACAAATGGCTATTCAAATGAAAACAACAATGGTAAGGTGATGCAGCAATGTATGATAAATAAGTGTTGCCCCTATTTTACCCATATGAGGTTATAACTAGGAGATAATGGCATTGGTTAATGATACTAATTTTCCCATAGCTGGTTATAATTAGTAGCAAGACTGTTGGGACATTGATTTGCCCATAGGTGGTTATAATCAAGCTTACATAAACAAATGTGGATATAGGATTAAAGATATCTTGCTAGATCAATTGTCACACTAATTTCATAGACTATCATTGTAAACATAAATTAGATTGATTATTGAAACTTGATTGGAATCCCTCCACAAAAAGGTGCAAGAAGAAATAAATTAATCAAGATTAAAATAGAATTGGGTAAGATGACTAAAAATAAGCTTTGGTCTAGATAGGAATGGAATGATAGGATGTCATGATCTTACTAAGGATAATTATTGTTTGATAAAATGATAAGAGGGTTTCCCCCAAGTGATGGGGTGAATGGTAGGATCTATGATAATGACAAATAGGCATATGTAACAATGGCAATGTGAGATGATATAGTACATGTTTTTATTCTGGGTGTGGTTTTTGATTTTATTTTTCCTGTTGATGGGGAGATGCATATCCTAATCAAAAAATCATAAAAAAAATTACTTGATCATGTTAATTATTAGCCTACACCTCATTGGAATAATTGATTTGTCAAGAATGACCTATAGATTTGGTTTTTGAGAATGCTTTTGTGATTTTCATTGCTCATTGATTTTGATTCCTTCAAACGTCAAAACAAGGTATTTTTATATCCTATGTAAAGGTAAATGCAACCATGATGGTAAATAGGGACAAATAATAGATGGTAGGTTTGATTTTGAAATGGAATGTATAATGGTGGGGAAACAAAAGAAGATTAGGACTTTTAGTCACACGTAATGTTGATTATGTCATATTTAACATAATTTTGGTTATGGTGGGGCCGAATACTTGTTCTCTCGAGAGGACCACTAGATTTTTATATAGTTTGATCTTGAGAGTAGCTACCATTTGATTAGGTTGTAGATTGGAAGTTATTTTGATTTGATATTTTATTTTGTCTTCATCAAGTAGTGAAGAACTTTTGTGCTCATCTATTGGTGCCTCAAAAAGGTTTTCACCAATGAAGTTTTCTTGATTGTCCTATAGTGCCTCTGATAAGGTTTTACTAAGGAATGTTGACTTTTGACTTTGATTGTCTTCTAGCACTTCTAAAAAAATTTCACTAAAAGATGTTGAGTTTTGACTTAGATTATCCCCTAGCACTTTTGGAAAGGTTTCACTAGGAGAGTGTTCTTCTACTACATGAATGTTGTCTTGGCCTCCTTGATCTTCTTCAACTACTATGTCACCATGGATGTAGTTCAAAAAAGTGTGATTTTATCAGTCCCAATTGACACTTGTGGGAGATGGAATGTCAATAACATGGCTATTTTGTTTGATGGTAACGGCTTGTGGAATGGTAATGGAATGGGGAGAGGATATATAATCCTCATAGAGGATACTAGGATAACTTGTGTCAAATTTAAAGTAATCATACTCAAAAACTATAGAAGGATCACAAATGTATTCAAATTGATCTACAAGGCATACATAACCAATGTTGTAATAGTCATAAAAATATTATTTATCTAAATTTGATATTGAGACTGGTGTTGATTTTGATTCTAATTTTGATCTTAAATTTGATGTCAGTTCAAGAATAGAACCTGGCTCTAATTCTGATTCTTCATCTGATGGGTACTCTATTATAATGATGCCTTATTAAATATTTGGTTTTGGATAAATAATGGCTTGTAATGGCATAATGGGCTCCATAAAGATTGGTTTGTCAAAGTGAGTCTCCTTTAGGATGGGAATAAGGTCAAGAGATAACTCTTTAAATATTAACTTATCAATAGGAGGATCTTGAAAAATAGGCACATGATCGAGGTAATGATTTTCCCAAAGGTCTTTATAATCTTAAAAAGTGACTCAATAAAGATTGGCTCATCAGAGTGAGACTCCTTGACAACTAGTATATATCAATACAAAATTTATCATAGGTTGACTTATCACAAATAGTTGATTCAATAGAAAATCTTGGATTGGTTGGTTCTCTTGGCCTTGGTTTCCAATGAGTTGGAAAATACTAGTTCTGAACACATCTTGGTCTTCAAAATATTGGATCGATTGAGGTTTGGTTGGGATTGGTATTGGAGTAAGAATGGCCTATGATTAGATAATGCTAGGGCATTAGGGAGAATGATTTCTCACTTGAGCTAAAGGATAAATTCATGAGATGGTAATGATAGGGTGGTGTGGAGCATGATTGCTTGTAGAAGCCAAACAACTAGGTCCTAGAATGATGAAGGGGTGTTTTAGAGCTTGATTACTTACACAAACTAAAGGACAAGGTCTTGGAATGATGAAGGGGTGTTGTGGAGCTTTATTACTTGCACAAACCAAAGGACAAGGTCTTGGTATAAATTTTTTTCCTTAGATATTATGGATCTTGATATCTCATATAATCCAAAGGAGGGTTAGGTGTAGTTGATGATCAAATAGAAAAAGGACATCATGAAACTTGATTATTGACATAAGCAAAAGCATCCAAGTCTTCTTCATAAACATATCATCCAAATCATGAGTTGGATCATAAGTTGGTTTTTGAATGTGTTTTAGGTACTAATTTTTATAAATAGGGTATGGATTCATATCCCAAACAATATTATATATAGTTAGATCTTCAATGTCCTCTTCACAAGCCTCTTCGTACCAATCAAGGTCTCGAGTTGGATCATAAGTTGATTCGTGTCTTTGTTCTAATGAATGATTAGTATGAGGCATATAGAAATCTATCTCACAAACCATATTAGCATCACTGAGGTCTTGGCAAAATCCATAAAAGTCATTTTGTATGGCCATTCTATCATTTTTAAAATTGTAAGTGACTCCACCATAAGTGTAGTGAGACATATCCACATAAATAATGAAATATCTAAAAATAAAAAGACTTCGAGTTGTACAAAATCTAAAACACTATGTCCAAAGGATAAAAGTTTAAAACTTAGTCTAACTTGTTCGAAGGGGTGGAGTTGTATCTCTAATATGGTCTGAAAGTAGAGTTGTATCTCCAAAATGATTTATGTTAAGACTTGGCATAAAATAGCCTAATGTCAAATGTCATATGGACAAAAGGTCAAGAATCTAAATAAAAATTAGCATGTCAAAGGTCTAGGTCAAAGTGTTCCAAACAAGGTCTAAACTAGGAAAGGGAAAAGTTGAGTTGCTAAGTCTTTTATCCAAATCTGGAGTCAAAATCTAGGCTCAAAAAAATAGGCATGATGTGATTTGATTTAATCTAACAAGTTTGGAAATAATTTTGGCATAAACTTAACACATGGAATCAAACATAAACATGATCATTTGGCATAAGGCATAAGACAAAAGGCTCTATGAAGAAAGACTGTGATTTCCCAAATAAAAGCAAAAAAAATAATGAGGATAGGTGCTAAACAAATAAACCATCAATAGTTTTCAAATTTGTGTAATCGATTAATCATAGTTATGCAACCCAAAAGAGAAAGATTTATGTATCAACCCCATGAATTAAGGCCTAAATATAAATCAATCAATGTTTGGATCCAAAATTTACAAGGCTAATTAAAAACTCAACATTGAAAACTAGGATTTGACCACATAGGCTAGACAAGATTAAATAGCATGACAACACAAGACAAAGTTCCAAATAGTATACATGACATGGTTTGAAATAAATGGTTTCTAATACAAGGTAAAATAGTCTTGAAATAATTCGAATAGCCTAATGGCATAAACATACTCAAATGATGTGATCAATGATATGTTTCAAAAGACTCAAAGGCACAAATAGTTTGACATGATTTGGGCAACATAACACTACCCTCTGTAACTCAAATAACACACACACAAATAAGTTTATAAAAAATTTCAAGGCACAAGTGTGGTGTAAAATGGCTATCATAATGCCTCTTTAGATAAAAGAGTGACGTATAGACAAATTGGTTTTGACATGGATTTATGACAAACAAACAAACAAGTTTTAGTCTCAAAACATACTAAATGAGAAAATGATCCAAAAAAATACTAAGTATAATCATCCAAATCCTAGCAAGGGTATGGCAAAATGGGGTTGACTAAAACTAGCAAGGTTTTAATCATTCTAGGGGAATCAATTACACAATGACTTACATGCCAAACAATACAAAATAAAAGCATGGATTTTGGGTCTATATCACTTGGATTATTACAAAAAGGTCTAGTCATTTTTACAACCACAACATCTTGTTGTTCACTCAATGTAGTGCAATGTATAAAGTGCCACTACGTCTTGTGTGCAACTCTAAAGGATCCAAATGAAGTCAATGTCGGGAGATGAAACACTAGGTCAAAGCTTCACTAAATAAATTTCAGGAGGTGATGAAGTCCCCCTCGTAAGCTAAGATGCATAAAAATAAAGAAATCATGAAAGTAGAAAGATTTTAGGGTCATTTTCAAGATCACCCAAACTTTGATGAGTTTTTGGGAAGTGCTTTAGGTGACATTCTTTCAAAGCCTTAGACTAGGCTATTTGCAATAGTAATGGCACTTTTGATTCCAAGGGTTATTTATAGGGGACAAATCGAATAAAAATAATTCCTTCACCTTCCTTGGATGCTCCAAATGCCTTTTTAGTAGTGGCTTTCTCAGCTTGTACTCATGAAGTCCTTGGTAATGGAAGTTTGGCTACCTCCATCTCTCCTTGGCACCTTTGGACTGTATCTTGGCTTGGATTGGAATCAATTTGGCATGGTAACACTAGTTTATTGAAGCTTTTGTAACAAATTTGGAATTATAACTTTACATCAAGAAAGCTTATAAATGATCTTGTGAGGCCTCTTATTTATAGTTTTTTTTAATTTGATCAGAACCAACCTCAACCATCCATCTCAAGATTGAGATGTGTGATTGAGGACTAATTAAATTTTTGGAATTGAGTTTATAATTATCCTCATTATGACATTGGAAGAAGGGACAATTAAGAGGCATGGAGGGCATCATGGAAGGCATTGATGAGGCATGGGAGGCATGCATCCTAATATTTATGGCATTTATGGCTTAGGGATGTCTTCCCAAGAAATGAGGTCATTTGATGATGCAAATATTCAATATTCATTTCCAAAAAAAATTATTCAACAAGTTTCCATGGAATTATTAATTAGTCCTTGATTTGGATTAATTATCTCTTAAGCATGATTAAGCACATTGTGCACAAATTACCCAAATTGATCATAATGCCTTGTTATTGGTCCTAAATTTAACTGGATTAGAATTGGAAGGCACTATCATATGTGTTATAACCATATTCCCATTTAGGATATTACCAACAAAAAATAACCAAGGCATGCATCTTATGTAAGAGATTTGATAGAAAATAGAAATTTAGAGCACCTAGGTGCAAAATTGGCATTTTGACTCAGAATGATCTGATCAAAGTTAGCTGGCCCATAAATTCCATTACCCCATTTAGTGATACTCTAGCCAAAATTGGCACTTGAATATGTTATTTTCACATCATTTATCATGTTTTATTATTTTTAGGCCAAATTGTGCATTTTGGATGGAAATTGGCCAAAAGCCTAATTGGTTGTTATCGGTGGCTAGATTTAGGTGTCTACAAGATAAAGACTCTTCAAATTCTCCATCAACTTATACCTTTTATGTTTCCTCCTTTGGATACTTTTGTGTCCTCGTATGCAAGAATCATATGTTCCTCATTGAAGGCTACATTCCAATTATAGATCATATTATTTATCTCAAGATTTTAGAGCTTATACTGATTAATCCCACCACCATTCATAATAAAGATACACTTTATAGGTTTAATGTCAAGCTTCAACCTATTTTCCTTTAGGATATGAGAGTATACATCATAACCAAAATAAGTGAATATGTTATAAACATGTCTGATTATCATTCCTTGATTCTTGTAGGGTTTAATTGACTAAGAAATAAGCAATAACCACTATTTCAACCCAAAATTTATGCTTTAGATGTGCACCACTAAGCATGCTTTGGGTTGTGTCTATCATTTTTTATTTATTCACTATATGAATCTTTTCCAATGTAGCATATATGGATTTTTTTTGTCTTTGAATAATAATTTTCTTATATAATTCATTGAACTCCATATTTAAATATTCATTCATATTTTCTAAGTGCATCACCTTGATCCTATTCTCCATTTGGTTCTCCATAAGGGATTTGAACTCCTTAAATTTCTATATAAATTTATATTTCTTTTATAATTAAGTATACCCAATCCTTATGAGTATATTTATATATTAAATTCATATAGTATATATACCTATTTGGTACTTGAACATAAATCAGTTTAAACATATCATTATGTATCACTTACAATATTTCACTTTCCCATGCACTACTTCTGTGAAAATTTACCTAACTCTTCTTTCCATAAATGCAGTGTTTGTAAAATTTAAATTTAAATGGAAAATTATTCATCTATTCCATCATATCATTGGTTAATAGCATGCATAAACCCTTCTCTTTGATATGACCTAGTCTCTTAAGCTAGAGTATTATCTCCTCTATCAGATCCAATACACATGTTTTTACTTAAACCTTGGTATCAACTACAAGAGAATATTTACATGCTTAATAATTATAATTGCATAAATATGGAATGGAGTATCAATGTATATACCCCTTTCCAAAACTATGGATACATGTAGCATCTCTCACCCATCTCTATTAAATGACACTTGGACACTAAAATCATTTATTTTTATCATATAAATCAAATTATTATCAAGGCCAAGAATGTTAAAGACAATGGTTAGAGTCTTGATTATCATTTCTTTGAATCTAATCTTAATTCAAACTCTTTACACAAATTGGTAAGTTGAGTTGTCTCCCATAAATACATTACCACTATCATATTCTTAATAATTATAAAACCACTCCTTTGTAGGATTCATATGAAAGGAGGTGTTGATTAAATCAACCAGGCATCACCTCATGTTTAAGTTTGAACCTTATTGATACACATATCCATAGTCATCATTAAATATTTTTGAGGATTTCAAAAAATATCATTTTTTTGTCTTTTCCCATTTTATATATATATATATATATATATATATATATATAGTCTATCTAAAAATGTCTTGTCTTACTATAATTCTAACACTTCCTCTCATAGTTATCCAAAGTCTTCAATTTATCCTTCAACTTTGATCACTTTCCTTTTTTTTTGGTCTTTTCTCATTCTTACAAGCAACCTCACACCATTAATTTATATTTATCCTAACAACTATCCACATACTTTCATGGAATATTCTTTGATAGAGGTACAACTACATCATCTAACTTGAGCATTGATGTAGTGTTAGTGATAGCCATCACTAAATTTTCAAATGAGTCTAGAAAAAAGAAAAATAATGTTATTTACCCTATATTATTAATATATATCAATTTTTATGGATGTTAAATATCTAATCATAGTGTTAAATGATTTTAGGTTCTATGTGACCAAGTCACCCTCATTACTTTGCAATGAATATAGCTTCTTTCATAAGAAAATATTTCACTAGTGACATCACCTGGTAAATTTTATTACCTTGCCCCATAGAACCTTCACAATATTTTCCTTTAATTCATTAAATATAACTGACCAAATATACATAATCTAATACATTTTTATAATTTCTTATCAACCTTCTCCCGTTCTTCCTATTCCATACCAGTGGGTAACATATCTGACATGGCATCTTGTTGCTCTTTTTCAATCAAGAGATCGTCCATATTTAATTTCCATAATAAAATATTTGACCATTGAAAATTTCAATCTTTATTTTATTTTTTCTAGTTAGTGTTCTTGCTTATTACTATCTAAACAACTACCATTTCAAAAAAAAAGTACCACAAGCTATGCCAACATCTACAAATAGTATAACCAATATTTGATACCAAATGTTGGGAATATATCATACACACAACTTAGTTTTAGGGTGGATATATTACCATTTACAAATATTAAGAGTGTAAAGATAATATGAAAAACACATATATACATAGATATATATATATAATATAGGAAAAACCTTTCAGGTAAAAAACCCAACATAAAAACCTAATTATTATTCACATAAAGTGAATTATCTTACAATGCAAATAAAAGTTATAATGTTCTATAACCTTCACACAACACCTTAATATATATTATAAATTCACACACTTAATAGTGCATTTTCAACATGTAACAACCTTTGTTACACATATATAATGAAACTCCATTTCGATCTTCTACATCAAATAGGTATTTTTGTTTGAAGACTCGTGCTTATAACAAACACTTTAGTTCACTTATATTTCCCTACATGTAAATGAATATTTATTGCAATCACAACCATTTTACTAAGTGATGAACATGTAATGTTCCTCAATAGCTCTAAATCATAGCACCATTGGGTAGTTACTAACACCTCTTTAGTATTATAACTTTAGTTCTATAAATGTAAGTTCACCTTTATATAACCTTTAATATATCATCATATTGAACAAATCCTTATAGAATCTTACTACAACCTAATGATACATAATGTAAATTCACATACTAAAAACATTTTTCAACTATCATAGATAATCTCCATGTAACAC